>JAHPZR010005100.1:0-5000 GCA_019787425.1 Platygyra sinensis
AATTATCCTCTAATTCTGGAAACATGCAATGTTCACAAGCTTCTTCAGCCATGTCAGGTGAGTAATTATCATTTATTTGTCATTTCTTCCGCTAATAATATGAAAAATTGCCTGTTTCACAGTTAAACAGCCGTTACATAGCATGTCGAAAGATGAACGAAGATGTTGGCTATGCACGTAACACTGAAAGCGGGTGTAAGAGTCTCGATCATTTATCTAATTATCCCAGGGGAGGATCCGATAGTCAGGGGAAAAGCGTGGGACGACCGGCTCGAAGAAATCGAACGGGAATTCAGATATTTCAAGATTTACGGAACGGCTCGACAAGAAAGATGCACTCATCATTTATGGCGGGAAAGAAATCGCTCGCCTGGAGAAAAGTTTGCCAAACCCGACAGATGGCGCTAACGACTACGAGAAGTTAAGAAAGAAGCTGAACGACTTCTTCAAACCGAAGAAAAATAAACACCACGCAAGATAGATACGAATTCCTCAAAACCAGGGCGACACATGACGAAACAACGAACGCTTATGCTGCACGTTTAAGAGAAAAAGCTAATGACTGTGAATTCGAAGCCATCTGGAATGAACGAATCTTGGAACACCTCATCCTAACGACACACAATCCATCGATTATACAAAAAACAATCAACAAGAAATGGGCTTTGATACGGTTTTAAACCGAAGCTGCTAAAATTGAAGACATTTCTTCAAATAAGCAACATGAAAATTCCCAAGATGTGAAGAAGCTTGGCGACATTTCGAGAGGCGGTGTCCACCCAACAACACCCCGAGCGGTAGGGGAAAGCAACCCTGTGAATACTGCGGACAAACAGACAAACACGAGGAAGGCCAGAACTGTTCAGCGTATGGGAAAAATGTATGGAATGTCAAAAGTTCAATCACTTCAGTTCTAGGTGTAAGTCAAAAGGCTCACTCAACAGCAAGAAAGGCAACTAGCAAAAACACGATCACAAGCCACCACAGAATTCAAGGCACAATCGCCGCGTAAAGCGAACCACTGAAGAAGATGCCGACAACTCAACAAGTTCCGATGACGAGTTCTTCTGCCAAGCCGCAACGTAAGACACCTAAAGTAAGTGAAGAAAATCAAAACAGATGGTGAAGACAGAACCGTATCAGTGGAGATAGAAGATGTTGATTTAAGCGCCTAGCCCGACACTCGGCGACTGCAGAGCAGAAGTAAATGTCACTGATGCATCAACACCAATTTAAAGCAATGACAAATCGGTCCAATATGAAACTTACACTACAACCAGGCAGTGCAAAGCTAATCACCTTACAGAGTGAGCTACCCGTGAAAGGAGAGCGGTTTACAGCCACTATAAGGAACCAGACCTGTGGAGCAGTCGCAAGATTTGTTGTGACCAGAAGCAGAGAAGATGGCTCTTTCGCCAGGCCAATGACCTGAGAATCCAGGAAGAACCACCAGGCATCAAAATTGTCAAGCAGGATTAGGATCTCAAGCCTGAATCAAAGAAATAACCGATCAATACAGTGACGTATTTAAGGGTATCGGGAAGATCAGAGTCATCAATAATGGAAAAGAGGTCTATGCAAGGTTCAGCATGAGACCGGAAGCAGTGCCCATAGATCAAGAGAAGCCGAGAACAGTGGTTTACTACTGCAAGAACCACTGAAGAAATGGCTGGGCCAATGTGTAGAAGAGCACCCCGTGGGGGAACATGTGACTAAAACGTCGATCCCAACGGGATGACATCCTGCAAGGAGAGGAAACATGGAGGAGCACAACAAGACATTAGAAGCAGTCCTGCAGAGAGAGGTGGATTTTAGAATCACATTCAACAATGACAAGTGCCAGTTTGGAGTCGAGAAGATAGACTTCTATGGACACAAATTCACAAAATACGGTTAAAACCAAACCCAGAGATAATCAGAGCTGTAAAAGAAAGCAGCCCACTAAAATCAAAAGAAACTGTGAGAAGTTTCCTTGGCATGACCGGACACCTATCAAAGTTCATCCGAAGATATGCATCATTAGTATATACCACACAAGTGAATAGTACTTTTCGCGCGCGCTGATTGGCTAGCTCGGAGGTGATTAGCCAAGTACTATTCACCGCCGAGCAGCCGAAGAAAAACAAAATAGCTCTTCTCGGTATATTGTCCCAAATAAAATAACTCTTTGGTCCGCTAGTTATTCAGCTCGTGTGGTATATACTAAAACAATTATTCACCTCAGTGTCGGTGAAATTGGTGGATTTCTACCTCCATTTCGGCGAATAATTGTTATTATAACATAGCGCGCGCGCTAGTCCTATCTAAATCCTATTGAGCCATCATGAACAAAATCTTTATGTACGCACGGCCGTGCTCAATAAAATGACGTGTGCAATGACGTGTGCAGTTTCATTTCAGCTGCAAATTTCCGTCGCGTTTAGTGCAAGTTCCTTTGTTTAATTAAGTTTCGGCAATGTGAAGATTATTCTGAACAATCCTAACCCTACTTCGAGCCTTTGACTTTTGCCCGGCAAAGATGTTTACTTCGACGTGAGTATTTTGACTTCGCTTGTCTACATTTTCATGGAGTTTTTGTACTTTGTTTGGCTACGTTTTCATGATAATCTCAATTCGAAGAAGCGAATTTTTCATTGACAATTTTAGAGACCAGGTTAAGCGTTTTCGTTCAGCTGTTGCTTAACTGATTGTGGCGTGTTAGGATAATAAAGACCTTTGTTTTCCTCCGCCGTGCATCGTGAGAACTAGTTGTAGTCAATCAGAAATAAAACATGTCAGTTTAGCGCTCAAGTTGTTGTCGCCATGTTATAAAAGAATTGGTTCATGCTTTTAGCTGTGCGTATATCGAGTTATGGATGCACTTGGGAAGTTTGGAGAGCACTCAAAAAGCTAGAGTTGCTCGAGGCGCACCTCGAGCAATTCTCACGCTTCTTTCGTGCTCTCTAAACTTCCCGCGTGCATCCATAACTCGATATACGCACGCTAAGCATGAACCAATTGTTAAAAAAAAACCGCACCCTTGCTAGAGCTGACCCATAAAGACACGAAGTTCAAATGGCGAGCAGAGGATAATGAAGCATTTGAGAAGCTGAAAGCAAGTACAACAAGTCAACACACAATGACATACTTCAACCCAGCTACACCAATCGTTGTGAGAGTGGAAGGCAGCTTCCATGAAGGGCTCTCGGCCGGATTATTACAGGAGACAGGCAGTGGTTTCCAGCCAGTCCACTTCATTAGTAGTGCTATGACCGACACGTAGAAACTGTATAGCCAGACAGAGAAAGACGCCCTGTCAGTGCATTGGGCAAAGAACAGGTTCAGTATTTACCTTCTTGGAGCACCAAAGGTCAAGATCATTACAGCCCACAAGCCGCTGCTCCCACTGTTTAACAAAGCAGCCGTACGACTGCCACCGAGAATTGAAAAATGGGTCATGTGAATGCAAGATGTCGACTTCGAGCTAATCCATGAGCGTGGAAAGGATGATGCAGACCCACTCGACTTCCTATCAAGACACCCACTGTCAGAGAAAGGAAAGGATGCTGTAGAGAGAGTAATCAAATATGTCTTGAAAGCCGAGCATGCTGTCGTTGTAGATCAGAAGGAAGAAACTTGCAAAGATACCTAACTTCAAAAACTGTTCGTTGGAATCCTTGCCGGGGACTGGGAACATCACAAGAAGGATCCAGACATTGCATCAGTGTGCAGAATACGTTGCATGTAGTGGATGATCTACTCTCCCCAGAAGCCTACAGAGACAAAACATCAAGGATGCACACCACCTAGAACATCTGGGAACGACCAAAACAAAGCAAATGATAAGAGGAAAGTATTGGTTTCCAACCATGAATAGTATGATCGAACAGATCATTGGCCAGTGTTATGAATACCAGGTTACCACAAAACAACACCGGAAGGAACCCATCACAGTCACCGACATACCCATGCCAAGAGACCGTGGGATGTCACAATATAGCTGTAGACTTCAGCGGACCCTACCCTGATGGCCATTATAATCTAGTAGCCATACACTTGAAAAGAAAACCAAAATATCCTGAAATTGCGAAAACCCATTCAGCAGTTTTTCAGCTAACCAAGGAAAAGCGCAAAACAATGTTTGCCACTCATGGCACCACAAGACATGTTGAAAGTGACAACGGACTACCGTTTAATTCCAGAGGTTTTGTAGAGTTCGCTATAACAGAGGGATTTCACCATCGTCGAGTCACCTCAGAACATGCACGTGCTGATGGCGAGGCGGAAAACTTCATGAAACTGCTTAACAAGACAGAGCAAATCGCCCACCTTAAAGGCGGAAATAGCAGCATAGCTATTCAAGAAATATTGACAGGCTATCGCTCAACACCAAACCTTGCAACCGGTGTAGCACCCTATGAAGCCCTCATGAACAGACGAGTGAGAACCAAGTTAGACCATCAAACGAGGGAGAGCAGCGAGAATTCTTGTGGCACAGCCATCAATGAGAGGGATGAGAGATACAAAGAGAAACCGTAGACTTCAGCGGACTCTACGCTTGTTGCATAATTCTTACGTAATCCGATTTTAGGTGTTTCGCAGCATAGTTTATAGTGTTGTTCATTAGTCTGCATTGTCCTGGAATCCGTAATATATGCAGAGACACTTTCTGGAACTTTCTAGATTTACATGAGTATATAAACGCGAGTTTAGCTCCATATTTTTTTAGAGAATATGTAATATGTGTGATCAAGTAATAAACGATTTGCCAACCGGAGTAGTTTACATGGTGTCAGGATTTTAACAAACCCAGCCAAGACTAACGTCGACAGCGATCACCGCCAGCTTTTCGGAAACATCAATTCTCTCAATCTACAATGGCTGAATTGGAGCATTTACCAGCGCCGAAAGGAAACTTCACGCCGGGTCCCGAATGCTATCAAAAGTGCTTGGATTGGGTTGAGGAATGTGAACTCCTTTTGAATGGTCCGTTAGCTTCGAAGAGTAAAGCCGTGAAAGCA
>JAHPZR010005100.1:10000-17500 GCA_019787425.1 Platygyra sinensis
AAGCCAAGCAGTTCAAGATTTCAAACGCTTTGATCCAAGACAATACCAGTGAAAAGAGGGACGACCAGGAAGAAAAACCAACCGCAGAGGTTTGGAGAGAGAAAATCCTGCTGAATGTCAACCCTCAGTCAGTCCAAGAGGCGGGAAATTATCACCAATACAGAGATTCAAATAGTCGAAACCTGCAGCAGTGACAAAATGGAACAGAACAAAACACCGGAGTTCTTAGCAGTTGTAACCAGACCAAGGCGTGATCGGAGGCGACCAGACTATTTGAAAGACAACCTTACCCTGAGTGTACTAAGTTTACGCTCACCGGACATGCACTGAAACATTTTTCTTTTCAAGCTTAGAACATTGGACATTTAGTACATTGTTTTCTAGTTGCGTTTTTATTTAAGGTAAAGACTGTCTCTGGAAAAAGGGAGAAATGTAGTATCCAGTCTAGCATTCCGGCGATTCCCGTATAGTTCAGTTTGCACAAGCGCATAAGCATCGCTTTACAGTGCGACGTTGTCAGATGTAGCCGGCAAAGTGTTTTTGTTATTAAACGACAATTCTTAAGAGAAAGACTCACGGTTGTTGCATTAACAAGTATAAATAACTGAAAATTGCTTACAACATGGATGCTTTGGTGAGCTCCATCAAAGTTCTGTAATTCTCTGATGCAGATCTTGAAGGACGTTGTTGTGACATCTTCTACCCACACAGAGGAGGCATCGTGCTTTATACCACGCCTTTCATGCTCCGCTGACACAAGCACAGTGGGCACCGATTTAAACTTGCTCTGTGGAATATAAGCAACACGTTATAGGCTGGATTTAGACAGTGCAGTTTGTTAAGTAAATGATCAGTGATGGATTTCCCTCTTATTCCGATGTAACCTAATCTATATTCCAAATGTTGAACGATTGACTATAGATAATCATTCACTGCAATAAATTATACCACTGCCTAATACAGGTGGCTAACAACTTTAAAGAACCAATCAGACTGCCATATTGCCGATTCAATATTTGAACCAGACATGACGCTGAACCGGATGATCACGCGTTACCTTGCTTCAGGCATACTTTTCTATAAGAATTAACTTTGTAAAAGATGAGTAATATAAAAATGTTACACTCGTTAAAAAAATGCTATTAAAAGGATCTTTAAAACTCAACATTTCGGCTATTAACATAAGCCTTCTTCGGGGGTAATAAAACTCTAATGATGTGACCAGTATACTTAAGATCGGGCATTTGCTAATAAAAACCGAATATATTAGGAAATTAGTTCTTATCCACTAAGTTCAAGGCTCTGTATTCTTGGGGAAGATACATGTCGTCATCGCGGTTGAGTGGACTTTTGCACGTGTTAATTTTTCAAGTCCCTAAAAGGAGTCGGTTTCGCTAACTTGTGCTGTACGTAATATTGTAGACAATTCCCAAACGTGACCATATACAAAACTCCACAAATGACCCTCTCGTGCTGGGATAGTAGGATCTGTCATTTTGAAATTAATCTCACCGAAGGTAAGGACACTGTACGACAGTTAGTTCCAGTCCACCAAGTTGGCATGTCCATTTCGCCCGATACCCCCCGTCAGGGGCCCCTTGGTATGCTAACCAGTCAACTGTGGCAAACTCTTGTCCAGTTTTCTTCTCATTTCTCCCAGCCTGTGTAACGCAAACTGTGAAGTTCTTGTCCCTGATGTCTTCAACCCAAAGCACCACAGCTTCGTGAACGTAGCTGGGATCCGAGAAATTCACGTGATTAACGGAAACTTGTATGTGAACTGGTTTGTCAGGATAGAAAACAAAAGGGGCCAGTGGAACTTGTTCACAAACTGCTTCAGCCCAGCTTGGGGAGCGACGGAGACGATGACGGCCTTTTTGAGAAGGGAATCCTGGGAAAGAAAGAGCCAGAAACATTCAAATTTATGCTTGAAGGGGTCTTTTGATTTGAAGGGAACGATGACAACATAGGTGAGAAGGTATGACACTGCTCAAGATAGGTCTCCATGATTTTCTCTTTTACAATTTTTGTCATAAACCCATCTTGTCTCTCTTTGTAAAATGTCATTCATAGTTTACAATTTCCAATTAAGTTTCACTTTGTAATCATATCTGTTCTTGTTTTCTGACTTTTCTGTAAATAATATTTCCATGCTATTTTCATAAAATCTGTAAAGTAGTTGAGGCTTAATAATTATTATTTGTTTCCTTCGTTCCTTTCGTTATTTGTAAGTAAGCAGCAGCCAACTCGAAAGCTTTGCTACTTTGGCTGCTGCACACTAATTCACAAACTTGTATAACTATAAATCTTCCATTATTTTGTTTTCTATACTTTGTTTTTTTTTTCCTCCTTTCTTTTTCTTCTACATAATTGTGTAAATAAAGGTTGTTGTTGTTGTTGTTGTTGTTTGTAAACACATATTGTTAACTTTTCAGTTTGGTGTTGTAAGTAGTGCAGCTAGTAGTGTAAGTAGTGTAGTGTATTGTATATTTTTGTAAGTAGTATTGCAAATAAATTAAAAAAAAAGTTAAACATAAGAGAAAAAGAGAAAACCACTTTGTGCGATTGCCTGTCTGTGAAATGTTAAATTTTATTATTTATAGTACACTCAACAAAATTACTCAATTTTGATTGGTCGAGAGCAGTACAATTAACCCCAAATTGTACTCCGTAGGAGTACCTATTAAGTTTCCATGGAAACAAAGCGTACGCACAATCATAAACGGCAAATTTCAACGTCAATGTTATAATCAATAGATACTTGTCAAAACAAGGTATCTGCTGACAGTATCACGTGACCATATCGCGGGCTCAAGTGTACAGCTCATCGAGGTCACGTGTTTTTTTATGTTGACCGCTGACCAATTGCTGGTTTTCGATTGGATCGCGGGCTCTTGTCAGGTTAACTTGTTGAAAACCGGGCAGGCTCGGGCAGGATTGTGCTAACTATTGTGCATTGATTGTGATTGTTCAACCATGCATGATGAAAAGGCGAAGAAGACAGGTGAAATTATTTTCAGTGTTAAACAGAACCTAACTTGCGAGTTGCCGCAATTCTTGCGTGATTTTGGTGACTATGCATGTAAATTGAAAAATTACATCATTCTCTCACACTTCGTAATTTTGTTGAATGTACTATAAATAAAAAATTGCACGACCTTCTCGCACAATTCGTGATTAATAGATACTCGTGATTTTGAAAATTCTCAAATTGCACTCGCCTAAAGGCTCGTGCAATTTTGAGAACTTTCAAAATCACTCGTACCTATTAATCACGAATTGTACTCGAGGTCGTGCGATTTCCTATACAAATTCACACTTCATGTAATTCTTGGTGGTCGTTTGTAACTCCATCAAGAGTAAATTTACTGTCATTACCTGTACAGTCACCCGGATGGTACAAAGTGAAGTTAGCCTTCAGATGGCACATTTCTCGCTGGAACACACACACGTTGTCGTATGTAGTTCCATTTGAGGAACAAACAGGTTCTTCGTATGATGGACAGTTATCCACACATATACACCGTGCGTCCCTGGGTCCAAACGCCTTACAGACAGCGAAGTACTTACAGGACACGTTGATACACGGATCAAGATCTGGAATTAAAAGTAAACAAAATATGTTATTTCCTGGTTTGCTATAAATAAGTTAGTTGACACCTTGGCAGTCTCTCTTTCTAACGACAAAGTTTTTGGAAAGTATGTAACAACTATTGTTTTAAGTACATATTTCTCTTATATCATGCAAAGTCACTCAAACAGAGCTCACAAAGACGTGCTTTTGTCTTGAATGTGTAGAAACCGAGTCAAATATTGATTTATTTACCTCCAATAACTGAATAATCTACAGTAACAGGGTCGTGTCGACTTTCCATTCCTGCCAAGTCTTTTACGCACACGCGAAAATACGAAATCGTTAGTTCCTGTTGACAGACAAATTAATGAACTAGTCACTTATACTAGTGTAAATGAAAAATCTTTCCCACAAAAAAATAGTGACAACTACTGTTTACTACTCTCTACTACTGCATTAGTTTTCGATTTGGTCAGACCTTGGCAAGCAACACGTCATAAAAACGCAACAAACGTTATTCCCATGTTAATCAGTTTCTTGATTTGCTTTCAGCTATAGTTTATTTGCGGGAATCTGCGAGTTTCAAAGCTCTTATTCTCTAATAACAGCCTGTACATTGAATTTCAGTAAAAAATAAAAGAAGCCTTGATATCCGGCAAGAGGTGACAAATGTAGACAGAAATATTGTGCTCTTTAAACTCTTTCAAAAATCAATTTCAACTGACTAGTTACCAGCGTCACATGTTCGGTCATCAGTGGATGGCGCCAGTCTCACAGAAGCGTCATATTTTTCAAGACTTTTCCTTAAAGCGGCTTCGTATCTTGATTCATGGCAATAAAGATCACTTTGGTCCGATATTTAAGTGCATACTACAGTATTGACAACTCACCTCAATCCACGTGTTAAGGACATTATTCTCTGGCTTGATAGAATACACATTCTTGCTATCATAAAGATGGTTAGCTGTTACCATGACAACTGGAGGTGCATAAAACTCTTTAGTAAAATTATGCACCTGTCAAAAAATACAATGTATGATAGATAAGTTCAAAGCGTTTACCATGTTCAACAATTTCGTCTTTTAACTCGACCTTTGAGAAAAAAAAGCAGGTTTACCTTACAAAAGGCAAAATTGTCTTGTTCAAGAGGAGCGCCACCATTTTCAAATTGTAGTTTTCCTTGGAATGTAAGTTGAAGGCCTCCCTGAACAAATGCCAACCAGTCCTGAAGAAAAGAAAATTGAGTAAATATGTTACAAATCAAAAGTCCAAAAACACCATCATATTCATAAACTATTGATATAATTAAACTATATTGGATTAACTTACCACTTTCAAATTCTGATGTTTGCCGTCAAATGTTTTTACTTCTCGTAGACAGATTCTGAAATAATCTTCCTTCAGCTCTTCTATCCAGATATTCATGGCGTCCTGTAGCCTGTTGCTGACAGAGTGGCGTACTGTGGCGAGAACTTTTGGGACAGACGAAAAGCGCTGGAAAGAAAAAAGAAAACAAACTTATTAACTTTCACTCGGATTTGTTTGCAAAGAGTTCTCACATAGCCTGTAACCATTGTGCTTAGCAAGAGATAAGAGCAACTGTTACGTTATTATGGAGAATTGAATTGCGTGACATGGCTTTGAAACCAGCTGACGTTTGGGTACAAAGCAGTAACTGCGACATTCGACACATTCTCTGTGTTTAATTCCACCGTTTCTGTCTCATAGCTTCAACCCCGTGACAATTTTCCAGATAGGATCACTACTAATTTAATTTTTTTCTTTCGTAAATGGGTATCCCTGATCTCTTTGACATATGAAATCCAACAAATGCTGGACACGGTAATACACTAATCTGATAATAAAGATCAATAAACATTAACCGATTTCATTTGCCTGTAGCCCTGGCATGGAACCTCATCACAGCTTAGAAATCAGCTTAGCAAATCATGTGACACGGATTAATAATCCTGTTCAGACACAACTGATTTCGTGAATAACAACCACATAACTTTTTCGCCTGTGAAAACCCACCACGCGTCTTTCAATAATCGCAACCTCTATGCACCCACTTTAAAGCTACTGTAAATTTGTTTTGGAGTCACCTCATCGCTTTGAAACCGTACAGTATGTGACATATGCAAAGGTTTTCAAATGCATGCATTGGCAAAGAATTAATCTGCTGATTCAGTTTCCCGGAGTTAAATTAAAAAGAAAGAAAGATAAATGCACTCTTTGGAGGCCCTTTTAACAGCAATATTATACTCTGGTCGAGCGTTGTACTGCCAAATAACTCCTCGTGAACTCTAAACGGAACCAATTAATCAAGAGAAATTTTCCTATACCGTGAGGACACTTGGCAATTTCAGTTCCCTGTCGAAAGGGAGTTTGCCACATTTGAACAGTTCTGAAACATTCACAGCGTGGAGAGCTGTTCGTTGCTTTCCAGCTTAGAAGAAAACCTCGAACAACTGCAATGTATTAAGACATAGTGGTTTCAATACATTCGACTTGCATCTTCAGGAAACTGGAAACTTTTTGTCTTTTATCACAAATTTGCCGAAAGAAATTCTCAGAAAAACCCGATAATACGCGAATTCCTTTGTGTTCAGTGATTATCAATTTACATTAGAGCCATACCTGAGCAAAGTTAACTCTTGTACATTTTGTACCACTGGTGAATGCACTGAAGGAGGCGGCGCCGTCCAACATTCCAGAGGGTGTGCCTCGAAACGCAATCCAGTTCACGATAGAGGATCCGTTTGTACCACGACCCGACTCCAATAAACATACACGAAAACTATTCTGTGAAACGTCTGATGTCCACACAACTGCTGAATCATGAACACTGAGAGATTCTTCTCCATGGCTGATCGATGCAAGGACTCGTACATTTCTAGAACTAGAAAATGCACGAGGATATTGCACGGTTGTGCAATAAAGGAAGTCTCCAGATGCCACTGTGAAGTTAACCTTTCCATTTTGGACCAGATTTTGTCCTATAAAATTAAAAAAATAACCTTGAGTAGTGGCCTCAAATATATGAGTTGTACATGTTATTTCCTATTAGGCAAGGATAAAGTTAACGTCGACCACAGCCATTTGTTTCATACATGCAGTATAGCATATTGTAATAGATGTCTCCAAATATGCACCTGATCACAAGAATTTTAACCAAGAGTGTTGTTTAAAATACTGCCATAGTCTTACCTTTAGTTAAGACGGAGAGATTGCACAGAACCAAAAGTACAGCCAATAGGTAAGCGCCTTGGAACAACCTCATTTTGCAGAGAGAATACCCACTGCGGCCACAAGAGTTCCAACTTGCGTGCATCAAGTTTTTGATTAAAAGTCTTCACAAATTTCCTTATAGCCCTCTCTAAAAAAGTGATCAAGATCAATATTCTCTTCATTTCTTTCCGGGTCGAACCTTGGGCGAAAATACACTTTCAAGAAAATCAGATAGCGAAAAAGAGAGTATTAACAAATTTTGAACAGTTTCCTCGAGCACCGAGAATATCAGATTTGATCAACCCAGTCACGTGGGTATGACAAGGCTAACTTAGCAAAATTATGAAGGGAACGAGCCTGAGCATATGTTCCAAATTTAGAAATATCGCGAGGTTTTTTCCGGCTGAATATGACACATATCACATGTCAGATTAAGTCTCTTTTTTAAAGTGGAATTCTTCTAAGAATTCTTCCACGCGCTATGATAAAGCAAGTTTCCATGTGCAGCTCCCTCCCCCCTCCCCCCCCCCCCACCCCACCCCTGTTGTGAAGCTGGTGGCATTAAAGTATATCATGACCGTTTTTACGATAAATTGATGGCTACGAACGTTTCATTTTGTTACAAACTGTTGCACTGTTTTATGGTTGACTGTCTACGTGCGTCAGTTTGGAGGCGGGGTAAATACGCTTGACCT
>JAHPZR010005100.1:22500-27199 GCA_019787425.1 Platygyra sinensis
TAAGATTGGCTTAAATACCAGATTTGTCATTTAAATATTGAAGTATCTGAATAACTGTACATTAATGTTAACAGTTCGTTACGTATCCAAATCAAGCGACTCCATTATCACTGCCATCACATACAAAAGTTTGTATATTATGTGAGATCAACTCCTTTCCCGGCGGGTCCAAAACCATTAAAAAATTACGGAAAAGCCGGCTAAAAGCTCTAAGAAATGCCTGTCTTAACTCAAATATTCACACTCTCGGGTCCTAAATGCATTTAGGGCCAAAAAAAAAAATCGTAATTGTGCATTTTTCCATGAGACGTAAAAATCAGACAATCGTGGACAAAATTCCTTGGGACACTTGTGTAATTGCATTAACTTTCTATGTTGAAAATCTAGAGGAACAGAGCGTGTACACTTGTCCAACATTGTAGGGGGGAGGGGGGGGGGGAGCTGAACTAGTGTAGATGATTCGCGCCCGACTGTTTGTTTGGCGCGTGTGAAAAAGCGCCACAAATGTAAATTTGTCCCAAGACTTTTGTCCATGATTGTAGGTTAGAAATCCAAAAAAGAGCTTTCTCAAGAGCAGGAGCTAAAATTTGGAATGAGATGCCAGCATCATTAAGAGAGCTCTCCAAGAAACACTTCCAAACAAAACTCCACTCTTTCCTTCTCGATATTCTTAAGACGCATGATGACTATATTGATATTTCCCAAATTACCTCTGCCCTAAAAACGTACAATTGAACTTGAGTTCTTCATTCAAACATACCGTGTAAGAGTCATTGAACTTGTAATTTATGTTAACGATTTAACGATTTAATGATTTGGTACAATCTGTTTAAAAAATTTATTATTTGTAAGTTTATTAAATTTTTATAATTAATTTTGTAATTAATTTGTATGTCTGTCCCCTTATTGACGATAAAAATTAGCCAATGAGTGTGCGAGAATTTCTGCAGTTATCGTAAAAAATACTATAGACTGACGTTGTTTAAGATAGTACAAACTTTTAGTTTACAAGAAAGAACAATTAAGTAAATATTTGTCATCGTTACACTTTATCCTCACAGATAAAATGAACGTGTTGACTAACAGTGATCTGTCTGATTTAACTGACTGCTTCCTTTGAAGTCTCCAAGTTTACTATAATTTATAGGAAACAGTTTTCAAACAAATATTGCCAAGTACCCTGCACAGTTGAACATTTTGCGCTATATCAATTTCAATTATTTTTTACTAAGCTAAAAAAAACAAAAATTCAAATAACTATTTTCGATAAGAGCCTCAAAGTAATGTCCTTACACTCGTTGTTTCATCCCTGGTAAGAGAGCACATCCTCCAGTTAACAGTATGTTCAAGTAACAGTGTGGCTGCATTTCTGAAAACCACGAAAGAGCATGTTAAGTATAAAAAAAACTGAAAACTTAAAACACGAAGGCCAACTCTCCTGTGGTGATCAGTCGGGCTCGTACCATCAGGTTTATTACTATAAGCAGGCCATCTGATAGGGTGCGGAAAAATATGGAAAATTATGCGGAAATTTTCGGCAATATTATGCGGAAGAAAGTGACGATTATGCGGGAAAGACGCCAGATTATGCGGAAATTTCGAAAATAAAATCAATAAAGTTGTTCCCTTGGCTTTTTCAAACGTATAAATTACACATTTCCAAGATTTTAACTCCTTCATGACATCTTTGACCTTTTGTTGCCATTTGTAGACAGGTATTTCTTCGTTCAACGCAGTTTTCCATGGTTTTTTCTTCGAAGCTTAGTAACCATGCATTAAATCGGACGAGGAAAACTGAATACCGGAAGTTCGAAAACTAGAACCCAGGCCCATCACCAGAAAATGCATGGAAGTCAGCATAGAACACCTGGAGGTTTAAAATTGTTTACGAAAAAAGGCGTGTTTTGGTCGAATAACTTCTTCAAAATGATCAATCTCTTCGCTATTTTTGCTTCTGAGGCCAGTGGTTAGCAGTTGCTTTCTCGCTTATATGTAGCATTTTTTCTTGTTTTGTACGGAAAAATGCCCCAAGGATGCGGAGGATGCGGAAGTAGGCGAATTATGCGGATCCGCACCACCGCACCCTGTCAGATGCCCTGTATAAGACTCCCTCTCCTCAGGGACGGAGATATTTATTACAATACCTCCCCTAACGTAACACACTTTTCACACATTTTCGAAAAAATATTATGGAGTTTACGTTAATGACTCACCTATTGGTAACTGTTCTATAGCGTGGGTTATTGCTTCTGGTATTCCCATTTCTTGGATTCCTAACGCAGACAAATCAAAACACAAAAGTAAAGTAATGTTAACAGAACTATTATCAAAACATTGTGTCAATGTGTGATACTGTACCAACAGTATTCAATTCATTTGTTTATGTCCTAGTAAACATTACTCTCAATCCTATGTCAGCTGCTAAGAAGACATTTAGCACTAAATCAGGATTAGAAGTTACCTGTAAGCAAAGTTCCAATCCCTTCCTTTAGTAATCATGATTTATTATAAATACAGTGCTAATAAAAAGTTACACTTGTAGCTTACACTAGATGCCAAACCGAGAACACACAAAGTTCCTAATCATCAATATCTGGATTCCTTTAAACTTAAGAACTCAAAACTGACTCCATTTAAATATGATAACTTAAACTTATCTGACCAACTGGGCAGTGGACATTTATGAATTGCCTTACCTATATCAGATGGGTGAAATAACAACTCAGGGACAGCAAATCTTTCATTGTTCATTCTTAATATCTAAAGATTTAAACTGCACAGCATCAATAAGAATTCACTTAAAACAGCTTTTGACAACCCATCAATACATACAAAGTTAAATTTATTTCTCCCTGTATATCCATATGTTACATCTAAAACTCATTAATAATTCATCAACTATTAAAAAGCAAATAAATCACAACCGTGAAGGAGTGTCTTAATTAGCACAGGTTTTGACGATTTTACTTCTCCGTTTACTGCTTAGTTTTTGTTCTGATTGATAAGATATATATCAAACACTTAAGACAATGTTTCATTGGCTATCCAAACAAGTTGAATTACATCAAAAACACTCCACTGAGTGCCATATTTTCAACTCTCTTCAAGATTGGTGTTTGGATATTCTGATGAAACACTGTCTCGCTAGCTTGATTACTTCTAAATACAACCAGTAGCTGGGAACAACAACAATACATCAATAAAAATGATAAAGGACGATATGATTATACTGGATATCACAAAACCGACTCCAATAAAAAAAAAACCGATTCCAATATTGATTACTCTTAGAAATCATGCACCAGAGATGACGTGATAAGCAGTGACTTTGAGAGTCCTTGACATCACATGATTACTTTATAATCTGATGCTAGATGATGTCACAGGTGCCAATTTAAAAAATTTACTGTACACAATGTTCAGCCAATCAGGAAAGAGATGAGTTCAAAATAATAATAACAATAGCAATAACAAAATAATAATAATAATAATAATAATAATAATAATAATGATAATGATAATGATAATGATAATAATAATAATAATACAAATATTATAATTCAAACTGCAGCTAGTTAAAAACATGTACAAACCTGTTCATTTTCTTTTTTAGATCCAAGCCACATTTCTGTTGCCGACTGAAACAATAACAACATTCTCGATTACTTCAAATACATTTAATTTACAGTCATTCCAACATCCCAGGAGTAAACATCAATCAAAAAAGGAAAATGCAGGACAAAACTAAAGGTGCAAAAACTGGAGGCCTCAGTGTAACAAACTCAAAAGCAGTTGAAGTGTGTTACAAAGCAAGGTGCACCCATTTCCCATCAGTGCCCATAGCACTGACTTAAGGTCATTCCGCTGAAATAGAACCTACACTGAGATTTTTCTCAAACTTTGCCAATTGATTGTTTTTATTATAGAAACTTAAATTTTGAAATAAAATGAGGGGTCCCCATGTTCGTTTATGAGCAGCAACACCTTGTTTATTCCATATAAATCCTTATAATAGCACCATGATTATAGTCACTATTGCTTGCTAAATTCACGTTTCTGACGATTGTTTTTTGCTCAACACTGAGAATTGGCCCATATTTATTTTACATAGAGAAATTTACTACTCAGTTCAAAACAACAGAAAAAAATGATAGGTCACCGTAGTCATTTTTCGAGAAAATGACAATTTACTTCTTTGGCGAGGCCAGCCGTAAAGAAAAAGCCACCATTTTCTGATGCGTGCACGCTAATCACGCGTAAAATTATGTGCAGTAGGGATGCGCAATGCAATACTGGGGAATGACCTTAACAAAACTGTTAACTACTTGTAAGTCAAAATGCTACACTAAACAGGATGGTTGATTGGTTGAATATTCTGGAGCCAAAATAGGGAGAACAGTGAACTGAAGGGTGAGTGAACTTCACATAATTATTTGTAGCAAAAGCGCAAAAGCATGAAACTTCAGCATTACTCAGCAATTACCAACAGGCAAACAGACTGCAAAGCAACACCTGCATGTACCATGGTGTTGTTGATCTAGCAAGGCAGAAGGAAGGACTGACCCAGCATGCTAAATTGAATCTGATGCACTTATATCCTGAAATGCAGGCTATGTCCAGAAATGCAGAGATTCAATGCTCTTTACAAATATGCATCACAAAGTGTCATTTTCCTATTACTTATATTTAACAGAATTAT
>JAHPZR010005101.1:0-10000 GCA_019787425.1 Platygyra sinensis
CGCTATACAGGTCAGGATCATGAAGGTCAAGTTACACTGTCCAGCGGTATTCAACAGTGGACTGTGCCGTACACTGGTCAATACAGAATAGAAGCAGTAGGAGCAGCAGGGGGATACAGCAAAAATCATGACGACATTCAATACGGAGGAAGAGGTGCCAGAATGGTGGGCACTTTCAACTTATCCAAATATGAACTGATTCAAATTCTTGTTGGTCAAGAGGGAGGAGTAAGACAAAACGGTTGGACTTTTGGAGGGGGTGGAGGAACATTTGTCGTGAGAGGAAACAATACGGCTTTGATAGTGGCTGGAGGCGGTGGAGGCCTCAAAGCTGTAACATTAAGACACGAGGGATGTGATGCCAGCACAAGCACGTCAGGAAATGCTGGGTTTAAGTCATGGTCAGGAGGGAGCAATGGACGCGGTGCAACAACTGTTGAGGCGCATTCAGGTAAAAATAATAATTAGAACGATTATAGTAACTTCACCAAACTCAGTTCTTCGTGACATACATTGGACTTCAGTTATTCCATCGGCCTTAAAACTATCTATCTTTTTCGATGTTGGGAAAATGCTCATCAGAAGGTTAACGTTAACGGTCGGTCTAAATATACCGTTCAATTTTCTGAAGCTGTCGAAATTTGGTTGACAGCAACAACAAACGCAACTTTTTCACTCGTTATTGAAAAGTATAGAAAATATTGTTTGGTAACCCTCTGTCTTTATGTTTGTGGACAACCGAATGAACTCTTTAGACAAACCTTCATTACACGACATTGCTAAATCTGGAACCATTAGATCTACGCATGGCAATGAGTCAGCTAATTTATATTTTCAGGTGCTGGCGGTAGCGGTGGCGGTTTTTACTCCAGCGGGAGAGATCGAGCGACGGGTGGAGAAGGGGGGAAAGGGTTTCTTCAAGGAGGATTTGGTGGAAAATCTAAATGGATCAGAGGTGACGGTGGTTTTGGAGGTGGTGGTGGTGCCGGTCATGGTGGAGGAGGTGGTGGGGGGTACTCCGGGGGAAGCAGTGGGGATAATAAAATTGATTCCTGTGGAGGAGGAGGAGGTTCCTATAACGTTGGAAAAGATCAGCGGAGTGATTGCTGTTACAATACAGCTGGTCATGGCCATGTGATAATTACATTACTGTAGAAAAAATAAACCGCGTGCCTCTGTATTTCCAGCTATTTAAGTGTTATAAAATTAGCTCTGGAGCCATAATCGGGAACAGACACCGAAAACGCGCGCCATTTCTACTAGTATTGGGGTTGTCCTATAATATGGGACAATGTTTCTACTTTTAGAACAAATTGCGCCATCGCGTATGGCACGTCACACTAGCGTACATGATACGAGGACTTTTGCGGATGTAGGGTGGTGGGAATGGCGTCCTAAATTATCAATTTTTTTGCTTTTGGCCTACATCTCAACTCGTTTTTTTGTCTGCTGGAATTTTGCTTAAGTGTTATCGTAAGGTGCTCAAAATTGAGTGAAGTAAGACAATTGTCGAATTCAAAACACCGACTCGGACTTGCAAGGACTCACGGGTGGAGGGCGCGAGGCACGTCTGCTGTTTAGTAAAAAAAGCGGTATGATTGCAGCAAAAAAAGGTTACTGTGGCGTTTCATACCGCTTTGCACCAGTGTGGTAAGTTGATTATGTACAGGGATGAACGAAGATCGAATGTCCAGTAGGCGTGCGAGACAAAGTTTTCATGATTAAAACTCTCTTGCCCCCCCACCAGTGAAGTGATCATTGACCAGCCTCGGCTGAGCGTTGACAACAGCAAACTGATTAACATAGCAGCTTCGCGCATCAGTTTCCGCTCTTTTGGCCTTCATATTTTGACTTGTCTTCGAGCTAACTCGGTGAAAACTGAATGTGTGTTTCATTGGACTGCAGAGATAAAAACATAGTGAGTTCCGGGTGAAATATTGTGAATAAATGCTATTTTTGTGTGAAAATTTGACTCGTTTCCGAAGAGTGTTTCGTCGTCAAACTGTCCCAAGTTTCCTATCCTGTCTCTTATAACACTGTAAGGATAAATCATCAAAATTCGCTCAAATCTAGTTTAAACTCTCCAGGATGAGAAAAAATGACACCATTGAATGTTCAAGAGTATTTATTTGATAAACAACCCATACATTTAACGACTTTAATGTCATTTCCAACTCTTTATATTTCAACCAGAGTTCTCCACACAAACTCTCATATTACGCTTTAGTGATCAGTGCTCTCACCATAATTAATCACGCAACATGACAACATCCACGCCAGAAAATGTGTATAATATTAACTAGTTATTAATTAGTTCCGTGCGCGGAGGATTTCAGGAAAAAACCCCGAATACTCGTAATCTATCGTCAGGGGGGAGGGGGGGGGGAGCGCAATTTGTCCTGAAAATAGCAAAATTGTCCTATATCATAAGTGCGCGCGGATACAAAAACGTACGGACTTCGCTCTCGATTCTGGCTCCTTATTAGCTATAATTTTCCGACGGTAACTGTCCTCGACTCCTCCTCACTGTCGATATATTGAGAAGTATATTTTTTGTTTGCTTAATTGGCGCACTCAGTGGGAATCAAAACCAAAACTAGTATTTTATAGGCTTACAATCCCAAGCGGATTACTCGCTATAGGCGAAAAGCTCCTTTCCCTCACGTAAGTCTAAGGGTAAAATACATTAGGATATCTCAGTTTAGTGCATAAATTTTTATGTAGATTATTCACAATCTTGGATCGGAGTTTTGGACAGTTTCAAAGTTCTTTAGAAAGATAAAAAATAGTTCTTATTCTTTGAACAGGGAGATTCCCGGAGTAGGATATAGGCTTTATATCTTATTCTAGTTTATATTTTGCATTTTTTCCTATATGAAAGCAGCCTTTGATAACAGTACCACGTAGTTAACACTTTACGCTCTCGGCCAGTCAGAATCGAGTAATTTTGTTATGTATATTATTGTCGTCATTATCATAAGCTTCAGTTTAGTTGTCAAAGAATCCGCTTGCACCGAAGCATAAATTATACTTTGTATTGCATATTTCTTTTGTCATTGTAAAACGATTCATAATTTTTTAAGTTTCTGTTTCTTTTCCTGTCTTTTCTCATCCAAATTTTGTAGTTGTAGTTTAGTTTTTAGGCCCACATCAACTTTTTAGCTGCCTTTTAATGACCTACATAAATAAAGTATGTAGATATGTATGTTTGTATGTAAACGAGTTCAAAAGCTGTTTTAACAGGCCATTAAATAATTTTCTAGTTCCCAACAGGAGGCTTGTTTTGAAATTTGCGTAAGATCAGGGCTTTCAGTTATGGTGCTGATTTTAAATTTTTTAAAAGCGTTTTTAAAACTGGTACAGCGTTGTAGTGTGGACGGGCGAAAACGATACGAAAACGATAAGTGTGGACGCAAATCTTTTTGAAAACGGAACAAAACAGCTCCGTTTTCGTTTGAAAACGGATTAGTGTGGACGGGGCCTTAGTATACCGTGGTTCCAGCGGTTACACGCGAATAGCGATACCCCAAGGTAAAACAAGCTGAGTCACGCAAATGTTTGTTTAAAACGCAAATGTTTGTTTAAATGTTTAAAACAAGCTGAACCACGCAAATGTTTGGTGTATTTATTTCTCGAATAGTGCTCGCCACTTCTCCTTTATTTGAGTTAAACTTCCGCAACTTCATCCAATGCCAGCGGTTTTGCAATGTTCAGTAAAAGTGTCAAAAATCTTCTCCCAAACAGATTTTTTCCCTTTCTTCCCTTGGAGTTCTTCAGATTTTCTTGTGGTCTTTGTATGCAGAGATAAGGATCTTGACTTCGGTCGCTTCCCACGGCACCGTTTGTTTACATTTCTCTGAGCCAGAACCTGAAGAACCCGACGAACTTTCACTGCGAGAAGGACTTTCATCGTGACTAACACATATATTAGGGTGAAACTGCTGACTTTGCTGATAACCAGGATTGATTACTAAGCCGGCCGTTTCCAGCTTGATGTTCAGTAGGTTCTCAGTAGGTATGGTGAATTTGGCCCTTCTACCTTGGGCATCCAAACACCGTTGCAACTTACCACGTTAAATGTCATGGGCGCTTCGTAGGATCTTTTTGACGTATCCATGGATATTTAACACGGGAAATTTACCTCGGGAAACGTCGGTCTCACTACTAAATACAGTTTGCCATGGTAAAAGGACAATTATCCACGGTAAATGTGCCCCGTGTAACCGCACCTAGTATAACCTATAGGAGCAGAATGGAAACTTTGTGTGCAGATATCATTAAAAGCAAGTTGTCCAGTAATTTGTTTTCTTCTTTTCTGAAGTATTGCTACTATCGTGTGACTTCGGTCAATTGGCGAAAATTTCGCCCTAGGATGTCTCGATATTAACAGTATTTCTAGAGTATACCGAGCATTTTCAATCAGCTTAATGTCAGATCCAAAATGGATTGATGTTTCAGTTGGTATAATCCATATTTACACGGAAACGTTAAGACAAAACAAATGAAAATCGGTGAAACATGACCACAATGAATTTTAAAGGGTTTTCACGGCATATTTTGTGCTTTTTTGTAAAGAGCACAGAGGCCCGTTTCATACAGAGTCAAATGCGGGACGATGAAACTTCTAAACGGAAAGCACACTGAAAGGCAGCAGCAGAAAACGTACAGCGAATCCACCAGGCTCCGTAGACGGCAACGGTTTCAGGCCGCCATTTTAGTAGGTCAACGTACAAGTTCTACGGAGCCTGGTGGATTCGCTTCGCTAGCTGGAGATGTTTCAATGGATTTGTGGTTTAGAGAAATTCATGTTCCACGAGTCTGGCGTGTTTATTTAGCGACTGAACTCGATTTTCGCGAAAAAAATCGTGCTTGTTTTGTGAATTGGGTCGATCGGAGCCCGATTTTGGCGTCAGCCTCCTACCTTGCCACTTTACTACGAAGGAAAGGTGATGATGACTGTTTTTCCCCAAAACTACGTGTACGTATTAAGGACAACAACAACTCGCCACATGGTAAGTTTCATCGATTTTTTATTTCCATTTTCTAGCGAATTTTCAGACCTAAACTCCGCTTCATATGTTCTCTATAATTTACCCGTGTTATGTCACGTGTCACACACAGTGAGCCTGGGTTACCTATGTATATACCTGTGTAAGTTCTTTTCACCTTGAAAATGAACTTGTAGGCGGTGATAGTCAGCCTCTTGTGATATTTCATGACCGAATACTGACACTTGTTTTATTAGTTTACTTTAATCTTAAACCCAAATAAAGGTGAAGAAAGACAATTTAATACGGGGGCATACCGAGCATCGAACCCGGGTCACACGACTGAGGAACCATTCATTTGCTTACTACACCATCAAAGTACCAGCTATAGGTAATTGATTCTTTTCGCTTTAAATACCCCAAACCTGAGCATGCATAATACAGTGTTGTCCAAACCACAAAATGAAAGCTAACAGCAAGCAAACGGAACTAACCGGAAACAGGCATAAATGGAACTAACAGATTTTCTTAAATGTCAATAACCGCCAAAAATGTTTTCTTCAATAAAATGTACTAGTTTCTCTGATTACTGCAGCGAAAAAAAATTATCTGCATTGATAAAATCCCTGTACGTGTTTCTACCCGGTTTGAACACACGTAATTTGACTGCGTTCTTAAAGGTGGGACGTCACTTCGGGAGCCGGGCTTAAACTATCAAGAGACTTATGATTGAGTTTCGAGGGCTGCCAAAGCACTTTTGGGTTATTTGCGATTCGTTTTTTATCAAAAACAGGACGATCTTTAAGTTTAAGAACTGCATCATCTAGCATTACAATTTGGAGTCTAGCTACAATCTAGACAGCTGCGATGAATAATTTTCGCCCATTTCCCAATTGCAGGTCACCTGTCAAGATCGCCGTGTTGTAATTTAGGCCGGGATCGACAATCTGCTGGTCCTTTTGGGTTATAAAGTTACAAATAATTGTTGAAGAGTTAATTTACAGATGCCGATGAACGCGAAGAGATGGTAATTTGACTCGGAACGCGCAGATTTTGGAGTGTCAAAACATTTTTCAGATTCAAACATTAACTTCCCCCGAAATACAAATTAAAACGCGACAAGCTTTTGAATGATATCATATTTACCGAAATGGAAAGCTTTTCAGATTTAAACTGATTGATTCATCTTTTTTTGGTAGAAAGCAGGCCTGTGCCTGGTAACAGGCAAAACAAGGCACTTGCCTCTGTTATTTATTTTTTCTTATTTTTTGTTGCTTGTAGTCATTATAAGCACCCTAAACGTATGAAAGTGTAGTTTTCCTGGAGTTAACCGTCAACATGTGCACCCAGAAAACGTCGGACAAACAACACATTTACCTGCTCGGGAAAACTACCGTGAAGGCATATGAAAACAAGGTGTTAAATCGACGTTTTCCTAATGCGGGAAAATTGCTAGTGAACGTGTAGTTTACCTGGTGTTAACCGTCAGTATTTAGACTTGGAAAAACTCCTGCAAACTCTGCATTAATCCGCTCGGGAAAACGAAAGAAAACGCAATGGAAAACAATGTGTTCACCGGCGTTTTTCAAGAGCATGAAAACAATGAATTAGCCTCATGTTTTCTTGGCGTTCACTCAAGGAAAACGCCGAATTAACAGAACGTTTTCCGATATCAGAAAACGGACGGTTAATCCAGGATTTATCTGGTATTCACCGTTTGGGAAAATTAACGGTGAACGAGGGTTTTCTTGCCGTGAACCTGGAATCTACCAAGAAAAATAATAATAAGTAAGTAATATCGTACTCAATGTTTTTAAAGAATATTTGCATGTCCTTTCTCGATGTCAAAGTCAATGTCCGACAATTCTAGATGGATCCTCCTCTTAGCTCGCGAACCTCTCAAGCATAGTAATATACTGATCTCAGCAACGCAGAGGACACCCTAGCCCTGATACATAACATAGTTTTTAAATAAAAATAAGACTGTCGAAACTTTGACTGTTATTCAGGGACATTTTTTTTTTTTTAATCAACTGATATAGTGAGCTCTTTGGAGAAAAAAAGACTAGTTTCTTCTGTAGACTGAAACTTTACATATCAAACACAACTAAGATAACGTCTATTAATTATTTTTTGCAGTAAAACCCATCCAAACTAGACTTTGAACTGGTAATTACGACAAACTATTTTACCGGCCAAGTGGGCATGATATCTGTTGTATCGCATGTAAATTTCAAGGAGTTAATATAACACCTAAAGTAGGGTTAAATTTACCCCCCAAGGTGGAGTTATTTTAGAGGAGTTAGAATAACTCTAAAGATGAGTTATTTTAACTCAAAACGTGGACTTTTCTAGTCGTAGAGTTAATCTAACTCTGCTTAGTGCAGTTATTCTTTGTGGAGTTATTTTAACTCTAAATGAGTGTTGAATCTAACTCCTGCTGGGAGCTACATTTCAGGAAGGAATTAATTCAATTCTTTATAGGGGGGTAATATAACTCCGGCTTTTGGAGTTGGGTTAACGCTGACTGGTGAGTTGGATTAACTCTAAATTAGGGGATTTTTTTAACTTGCTTTTAGGAGTAATCCTGTAGGGATTATTTTAGCTATGGCTGGAGAGTTAGTTTACTCGTTATTGAGGAATTAATTTAACTCGCTTTCGGAGGACTTTTGTTGGGGTTATTTTAACTATAGTGGGGAGTTAAAATAAATCTTTATTGGGGATTACTTGAAGTTTCTTTTGCCAGTCTCCGTGGCAGCTCTTTAACTTTAATAGAAGAGTAATGATAGCTTGCCTCTCTTGTAAATCTCAGTTTCGTTTTCTGCCTTTCATTGCTGCGGTAGCGAGTGAGCCTGAAGCGAACGAGCGAGGCAGCTCTCTAATCAGCAGAAGGTTACATGTGTACATTATAGGGACTTGCAATCACTTTTTCTTACTAAACGCAATTGCAAGGAATTGTGGCTATGCGCGAATGGAAGATTTAGGATGCGTACAGTTGTATGCCGCAAGGAATTGTGGTTATGCGCGGATAGAAAGATTAAGGATGTGAAGTTGGTTATGCGCCAATGGATGATTTAGGATGCGCAGTGAACCATGTGCTTTCTTGAAGAAGGTGAATTATTCCGTGACTGTGTAACTTGCTCTTTTTCTCGCTTTTTGCTTTTATTCTTCGGATCCTTATTAACTTGACTTATGTAAGATTTGCCTTTGCTTTATTTCAGGGTAAAATTGCTGCTTGCAAAACGTGTATTAAGTTCGAGGAAAGAATTTTAAACTTGCATCTCCAGGTACTGCGCGATTCACCGAAGTACGTAAGTTCTTCGGTGCCTTCTTCGACATGTAACTTGCTCTTTTATTTCGCGTATTGCTGTTTTCTACGCTTCTGTTACGAAAATACCGTTTCTATCAGGAGGGATATGAACTTTGAAAAGCTGTTTGGCGGAACGGTTTTAAGGTTGAAGATTCCAGTAGTTTTAATGAGGAGAACGTGACTGAGCTCTTGTTATCTGTAGAGGCAACAGTTTTCTATAACAGGAAATTGATTATCACTTTGATAAAACAAAAGGACTAATCATAAATTCGAAATAAGTAGTTTTTAGAGGTTTGTGTTAAAAAAATTAACTGTTTAGCAGGGTACATGAGGTCATTGCAATGTCAAATTCATGATAGTTTATACTGATTTTACTACATACTTTTAGTTGCTGTTGAAGACACATCTAATTTTTGTAGTCTATATTATTTTGTCAGCAAAATGGTGGTGTTCAACATGAAAATCTTGTGATAAAAATTAACTGTTTAGCAGGGCACATGTTACTGAGATGTTAAATCCATAATGATACTATATAGTTAATTATACACGTGTTTTATGGTTACTGTTTAAGACCAATCTGATTTTTATAGTCTATATTATATCTATAACAAAATGTTTCTGTTAGAATGTATAAAGTTTGATAAAAAAAAATTAACTGTTTGGCAGGGTACATGATGTCATTGCAATGTCAAATTTTCATAATGATAGTTTAAAGGTGATTTTACTACATATTTTATAGTTGCTGTTGAACACACATCCGATTTTTAGTGTCATATTATTTCGACAGCAAAATGTTGCTCGTGAACATGAAAAGTTTGTGATAAAAATTAACTGTTTAGCTGGAGACATGTTACTGGAATGTCAAGTTCATATGTGGTATATGGTTGATTTTACAACATTTTATAGTTGCTGTTGAAGAGCAATTTGATTTATTATTTCAGCAAAATGTTCCCCTAAAAACGTATACAATATGTGATAAAAATATTTACAGTTTCACCGGGTATAATGTCAGTGTAATGTCAAATTCATAATAGTAGTTTAAAGTTGATTTCGCAACATAGAAAGTTGCTGTTCAAGAGGCGACTGATTTCTAACACCGCAATGTTGATGTTATTTTTAATATAATTTTATTAAAGAGATTATAAATTATGTCTGTTGCTCAATGTTAATGCTTAACGACCGTTCATTTTCTGGGGGGAACAGGTATACACAAGCTATTATAATATCGCCCTTCTTTATGTACCGAACGAACAGCATGAAGTTCAGGTAAATGAGTTTTTTTGGAATAGGCTATTTCCGAATTACCTTTAGCCTCTTTTTCAAATCGAGTCTTGGTGCTCATCCTTTCATATGAAAGTGAGTTTTCATTCACATGCAAATTCAACTCATTTTCATACGAAAGGATGAGCAACAAGACTCGGTTTGAAAAAGAGGCTAAAGATAATTCGGAAATGGCCTACTGCCATTAGCATTATTATTATTGTTATTATTTTTTTGGGGGGGAGGGGGGTGGTGGGGAAGCAGAGCATAATATCAAATAGTTATGAACGCTGAAATAGCGGTTCCTTCTCCAGCAGGTAACGGTAAAAGATGACGTAATACAAAAGAAACAAAAGACAATGCAATACTGTTCTTAGCCTGCGAACGCAGACGTATTTCCTGCTGTCACTGTTTCCGCCGAAGAGAGGTCACCATTCTCGCA
>JAHPZR010005101.1:22500-30000 GCA_019787425.1 Platygyra sinensis
TTAACGGTTATCACGGAGATCAATTAAAGAACAATAGATGTTTTAACCGTGTTAGGTTTATTTTAAACCACCTCTTTGCGTGCTTCAAGTGGTTTCTTATCAGCAGTCTGCACCATGCATTGGCTTCTGCGCAAAATGTGTCAGTCATCACGGTCTCGTACATATGAAATGTTCTTGGCCGCTGCACGAAAGCTTTTCTTTTTAATTTTGCCATAAAATGTGACAGAGTACGACAAAGGGCTTGAATGGAGTCAAAGCTATTTCGAAAGTGCTCTCCATAAAAGCCACGCATGGCAGGTTGCCTGGTGAGGATATGGTGTAAAAGTACTTACGAGTAACCACGAGTGACCACGAGTGGCCACGAGTGACCACAAATGACCACGAGTGACCACAAGTGACCACGGGTGACCACGGGTGACCACGAGTGACCACGAGTGACCACGAATGACCACGGGTGACTACGAGTGATATTACATCAAATAATGATAGTGGTGTCATTATGACGTCACAGTAAGGTCAGTTCAGGTGACTCAAAACGTTTCCAAGACTTTCCAAGACGTAGATTTTTTTTCATACCAATGGATGACACGTGAAAAGATAAAGACGGTATTCCATCAATCTCAGAGGATAACTGGTTAACATACTTTCGTTCCCTTCACTCGAAAAGTCCTCTAGGCCCTATTCAGCAGTCAATAATGAGTGATCTAAACTTTCTAGAACTTCAAAAAGAGTAGTTTCCCTCTTTAGACTACTTGATCACTGAAAATGAAATATTTAAAGCCGCTAAAAAATTGCAAAATAACAAATCGGCGTTCTCGGACAAAAGAAAAAACAAAATGATCAAAGCTAGCATTCAAGAAATGATGCCCGCGTATCTTCAACTCTTCTACTCAATTCTTACTTCAGGTATAATGCCTAACACTTGGTGTCGCGGTCTTATTACACCAATATCAGTAAATCAGGAGGAAGAAATGAACCATCACACTGCCGAGGAATTTGTGTCTCCAGCTGTTTGGGAAAATTATTTTGTTCTTTTTTAAATGAGCGACTGCTTGAGCATGTCGAGCATGTCAATTCTCTTAATATTCTACACAATTCCCCGATTGGTTTTCTACCTAAAAGTTGAACAGCAGACCATGTTCTTACATTGAGAACTCTGATAGATAACTAATACGTGTGACATCACAACGAAAAAAATTATGCTTGTTTTGTCGACTTCAAAAAGCTTTCGACTCAGTTTTGTATGACGGACTTTTATTTAAGGTTACTATGCACCTTCAGGGGTGTCTCCTGTGCAAGCGATGTAGCGCGTCCGGTTTAAACTGTAGATATCCAAACCCCTATAACAAATTAAAGCTTATAGGACTGGCTATCAGACTATTCTAAAAATTTTGAAAAAAAATGAATCGACGAATTTTTCATGACTCCTAAATGCGAGCGCCCAAATCACCTTCTGAGCGTTACCTGTCAAAGCGAATTTTGTTTTTCGCTTACGGTATTTAATGTGTTCCTCCGTTTCCGGGGCCAAAGCGCTAAAAAACGTGTCTGCGATTTGCCATATTCAATTTCAGTGAAAAGTTACAGAACATTTTTTTTAAAATAGGATTAAGAAAATGTGGATTGATCGTACAAAAATCGCTCTTGAAAAAAAAAGTGTTTTGAAATAAAAAATTCGGAGACACTTTTTGTTGTTTATATGTAAAACTAGCTACTGTCACAATTTGAGAGCAATCGAACAAATTCCCTTTGACTTGTAGCTCTTTAAAGTGCCCCTTTCTGGTAAAAAAATTGTTTCGAGAAAACAGCGCAGTTAGCAATTAGCGCAATTAGCAAAATGCGGCAGATAACAAAGGGAACGACCGCTAGAAAGCAAACTAAAGCGGCTAGGCGTAAAAATCAAGTTCAGTGGTGAAAGACAAAGCGGCAGTTTCAAATGAACCGTAAAGAGAGAATTATTATGGCGATTTCAGAAATTTGGGCATGTTTCACTCTCTCCCTTGATAATAATGGTGATATTCTGATGTTGATAGAAATAATTTTTGATTGATAAGAAAGCCTTTCAATCCAATATCACTGCCATATTCTGTAGGATGAACAAACATCCATACGGCAATCGAGCCATTCCTTCATGTAAAATGGCAAGAACTTTTTCGTTTATTTATGACAGATTAGACGGAAACTCTTCAGCTGATATGTTGGAGAAAAGCACGTCGGATTGGATAAGAAGAGGCAAGCCAGCCAGAGAGAACATGTACTATCATTAAATCGCCTTTGTCAATTAAAACTCTTGACTCGATCTTTTTCAGGCTTGATCCCAGATAGCCGTAGCTTCAACTTTCCGCCAACTTTCGCTTGTTCGTTCATTGCTGTATTTTCATTTTTGGTTGGCTTCTTTCGCTTCTTCGAACTGGTCCACGGACATTTCCATGGTCTAGGTTTATTCATACCTAAAATGATTACACCAAGGAAGATGTTTGCGTTGTGGCTGATCAACTACTGAGTAGCCAGTTCTAATCCCGCGATTAGTCGTCTCGGTTGATTGCATAACATCATAGGGCTGTCAATCAAGGGGTAAACTTTTACTTCCGGCGTAAACGTGAAACTGCAGCGATTTCTCCGCCAAAATTTAGTCTTTTTCAATAATTTTTTTAAACGACCAATATTTTGACTCAAAAATCCAGATTTGAAGAAAATTATCGATCTGAAGGTGCATAGTAACTTTAAGTTATTACAGATTAACGTAAGAGCCTGTATTCTAACTCTACATGCTCCATAAAAATTGGTCAAAATCAAAGAGGGCCCTTTTCATACGTGAGAGGGTTACGCCAAGGTTGTATTTTGAGCCCGTTACTGTTCAACCTCTTTACAATAGATATACCATTCTCCTTTGAAAAAATTCTATCTGATCCCTTTGTCCTACCAAACGGCGCAAAATTAAATTCACTTTTATATGCGGGTCATTTGGTCATATTATCGAGATCAAACACTCTATCATCCTACATGGGGTTCAGAGCCATGTAGACAATTTTTTTAAACTTTGCCAAAAGTTGCATCTTATCCTGCTAATCAAAATTCTACAATAAGAAAAAATTTCACCTTGCCGTTTTTGAAATATAAGCGCTTAAAGCTAAAGTTAAGGGTGTTTTTAGCAGGTCGTAGTATTGCTATGGTAACCTATTGTGTCACAAAAATAATACCAACGTGTTCACCAGTGATTGGGCAGATTTTTGATACCATGACTGTAGCATCAATTGATAAAGAGTAGTAATTACGACCCATCAAAGTCTACGTCTTGGAAAGTGTTGGAAACGTTTTGAGCCACCTTAACTGACCTTACAGTGACGTCATAATGACACCACTGTCATTTTTTGATGTAATCTCACTCGTAGTCACTCGTGGTCACTCGTGGTCATCCGTGGTCACTCGTGGTCACTCTTGGTCGCTCGTGGTCACTCGTGGTCAATTGTAGGTACTTTTAGACCATATCCCTGGTGAGTTCTTTAAACCAGCGCTGCCTTCACGGATATATCTAGACTCGAGGACGATTTTTTTTCATTTGCCGAAAGACATGGTATCTGCTGATGTCGTACAACGGGCCCAATGGCCGTCTTTGTTTGTTCATTATAAATTAGCCATTTTTATCTGTCTTCATAAAGCTTTCCACGATAGGTTACCTGTCACATTAATCGACCTGATTTCTAAGAAACGGGCCACAAACTATTCAACCCGGCCTTGCGCTTCTTTACTGAATTGTTCCACGCTTCAACACGCGTTACATGAAAGACTCTGTCGCGTTTAGAGGCTCAGTCCTGTGGAATGCAGTGACCAACAATTGTGGTGCCCTGACAAAAAAACATTCCTTATCGTGATCTCAGGCTAAAGCTTAAATCTCAAGCCAATTTTAATGAATTCAGCTTTAAGATAACGTCTGCATCTACTTGTAATTTTAGAAAAGATGACTTTGTTTATACTTAAATTTATATTTACAATTTCATATTTGTAAGCGCTAATTTAGTTTAAACGTTTTGTTAATTAGTTAATCGCAAACGACCCCACAAGCTCATGTAGCTTTAATACTCATCGTTTTAAAATAAAGGCTATCTATCTATCTATCTATCTATCTATCTATCTATCTATCTATCTATCTATCTATCTATCTATCTATCTGTCTATTCATTCGACGGCAACGGAGAACACTCTGACGTCTACGCGAGATTAACATTATGTTCGAAAGAACTACCCTTGAAATTTGCGTAGCGCGCATTAGAAGGAAGAGGGACTGCCTTAGCCTTGAGTGGAGAGAAATTAAACGAAAACAGAGAAAGAGAATCAAGAAGTCTGTCAGTTTGTTGGTTTATCTCGTGACGTGAATTGAGTTAAGGTAGCCGAACACAGTTTTGGCGCGCGCTCTTGCTTAACATGGCATAAATAGAGCGATCATTTTATTTGCTCAATGTCTGCGCTATCTGTACTATTTTTTTCTTCACAAATGAACACAATGTATTGAATTGATGTTTTTACTCTTTTATTACAAAGGTATGTTAGAAAGGTAACGATGCAAAGAACTCAGTTCTGCTATTTCTTTGTTGCTAAAAGAACCCAGTTAAATGCAGCTGATGCGTAGTAAGTCGAAAAAAGTGCGATTGAGTGAAAAATTGACTTCTCGGAGGCGCTTATTTCTCGAGAACCACTCATTAGAATTTCACGAAATTTGACACGAAAATACTTTAGGAAATAGGTAACAGGAGGATTGAAAAAAAAATTGAACTTTAACAAAGGAAATTCAAGATATGCCAGTGAACCTTCAAAGAGGGATAATTAAAGATCTGTTTGTTAAATTATTATTAAAATAGCGCTAACTTGCGAGTATCGTTACAAGCTTGTTGCATGCAAATTATAAAGAAAATCTTATGACTAGATTTTCTGCAAATAAACAAAACCGATTTTAAACACCTGTTTATATTTGATCATGTTGCCATGGAAACGGTACATACGTCAGCTTAATTATCAAAAAGTTGAAGTTTGTGTTGTTAACTTGCTGCCATTTTTGATGATCAAAAGATCAAGGGTTTTAGAGAAAAATGTAAATGAAACAGAGGTATCAAAAACTATGTTCAGCCACCTTAACCCGCGTGACTAAGCCTGTATAACCCATTTCAGTGCGGCCGCTCATAAAGTATAACCCAGTTATTTTATTATAACCTACCTTTAACCCCGTTAAGCTATTTAGAATTTTTAACCAGGGTTTTGAAAACTAAACCCAGTTAACTCTGTTAGTGCGGCCGCAGCCGAAATAGTTTATGCCGTAAAACCTCGTTTTCATGTGATGTCAAACTTTGAAGTTTTCCCGCCCAAATATGATGTAACACTGCTTAAGGTGGCCAAACACAGTTTTGGCGCGCGCTCTTGCTAACGCGATTCAGCGCGCGCACAAGTATTGCATAAAAATAAAGATGGCATAAATAGAGCGATCATTTTATTTGCTCAATGTCTGCGCTATCTGTACTATATTTTTCTTCACAAATGAACACAATGTATTGAATTGATGGTTTTACTCTTTTATTACAAAGGTATGTTATAAAGGTAACGATGCAAAGAACTCAGTTCTGCTATTTCTTTGTTGCTAAAAGAACCCAGTTAAATGCAGCGCATGCGTAGTAAGTCGAAAAAAGTGCGATTGAGTGAAAAATTGACTTCTCGGAGGCGCTTATTTCTCGAGAACCACTCATTAGAATTTCACGAAATTTGACACGAAAATACTTTAGGAAATAGGTAACAGCAGGATTGAAAAAAAATTGAACTTTAACAAAGGAAATTCAAGATATGCCAGTGAACCTTCAAAGAGGGATAATTAAAGATCTGTTTGTTAAATTATTATTAAAATAGCGCTAACTTGCGAGTATCGTTACAAGCTTGTTGCATGCAAATTATAAAGAAAATCTAAAGACTAGATTTTCTGCAAATAAACAAAACCGATTTTAAACACCTGTTTATATTTGATCATGTTGCCATGGAAACGGTACATACGTCAGCTTAATTATCAAAACGTTGAAGTTTGTGTTGTTAACTTGCTTGCTGCCATTTTTGGTGACCAAAGGATCAAGGGTTTTAGAGAAAAATGTAAATGAAACAGAGGTATCAAAAACTGTGTTCAGCCACCTTAAAGGGAAGATGTTTTCAATGAACAAGAAAGGAAGAAATTATCGGAAAGGTGTCCCACTTTCAAGCGCTTTGCGGAACCAAGTGAAAGAACTTGCGCAGAATCGTTCTTTTCCAGAAGTTGGGCGAGAATACACATCAGAACTTCACATTTGGGCGGGAAAACCTCAAAGTTTGACACCTCAGACGTTTGACGTCATTTGAAAACATGCATGTTTTGAACGCGTGCGTTCACAGGTAGATGCGAACCACAGTAAAGATGGTGCTGAAGGTTCAAAGTATCAATCATGACTGAGTCTTCAGAAGAACTGTGAGCTATTGTACTTGGGCCAAGTCTAAACGTCCCCATATAAAGGGCTAACCCATATACGACCGCTCTCATGTGGCTTTGATAGCTCAGTTGGGAGAGCACTGCACCGGCATCGCAGAGGTCGTGGGTTCGAATCCCGCTCAGAGCCTGATTTTTTTTCAGGTTTCTGTTCAAGTAGTGTTACGGCCGCACTTGCATTAATGTCCGTTACACATTTCAGAGTTTAGAGTTTCAGAAAGTGAATTAAAATCTTTGTGAGAAAAAAAATATATTTGTGTCGTCAGCAAAAAGAATAAAGTCCAGCACCTTTGACACATTGCAGAGATCATTTATATAGAGCAGAACATAGCAGTATACACAGTAAGAATGCTCAATGCAGTGTACATTTATAGAAGCTTTGCAGGAAAGGTACTTTGACTTGACTTTGACTTTGCCCCATGGAAAGCAGCCTCCTACCTCTGTCATGAGACCCATGGCCTCCCTACTAGCCCCCCACCATTTTCAGGAGACCCATGGCCTCTGTACTAGCCCCCCACCATTGTCAGGTGACCCATGGCCTCTGTACTAGCACCTCACTTTTTTCAGGTGACCCATGGCCTCTGTACTAGCCCCCCACCATTGTCAGGAGACCCATGGCTTCCGTACTAGCCCCCCCACCTTTGTCAGGAGACCCATGGCCTCTGTACTAGCCCCCCACCATTGTCAGGAGACCCATGGCTTCCGTACTAGCCCCCCACCTTTGTCAGGAGACCCATGGCCTCTTCAATAGCCCCTCCTCCAAAAAGTGGGTCCCTAGTATGTAATATAGTTTTGACCAGTTCCCTTAAGAACAAATTCCCACAAGAATGAAACAAAATCAAATTTCCTCGGCAAGGCTTGAAAACTCAATTTCGCTCCCCTTTTGCATTTAGCTAGCCCCAAGCAAGAATACGAAAAGCCTGTTTTTTTTTTTCCTAGAAATAGTTTTGTCTTTCCGAGAAAAACAACATTTTCGATTTCCTCTCCAGACTCGATTCGCAAGTCGCAACCAT
>JAHPZR010005101.1:37500-57500 GCA_019787425.1 Platygyra sinensis
TGACAAAAACTGCTGGATAGTTTTTTTGGCAAAATATCCTTTTATTTCAAAGAAATATGCAAATTTCAAATTCCGTTGAAATCGTCATTTGACGCACCATTTTATTAAACGAGTTTGAGAGCCTCGCATGCAAAACCACATTATTCTTCCGTCTTTAAAACACTCAAATATTTTTGTGCAATGTTTAAATGTGTACTGGGTTAATTTTAGGGAATGTTGCGGGTTCTTTTGGGTGCAGAGTAATTAAATTTCGAAGACATGTATTTCGTTCACTTAAAAGTAGTTCCTAAAAATAATTGATTTTCACCATGTGCGAAACCTTCAAATGGATTAAGCTTCTGGCGGTTGAATCGCCGAAGGATGGTCTACAGATTCGTGTAAAAATTTCTTTGGGCAAATGATTGTGAGCGACGCAAGAGCTTTTCAAAGTACGTTAAAAATGCAAATATTTTCGATCGGTCATCAAATTTCAATTTACGGGTTAGACATAAATTTTAGCATATGCCACATGTCTTGACTTATCTTAAACTAAAATAGACACAGAGCTGATAATTTCGAAATGTTCCTACCTTATTTACTATAAAAGGCAGGTTCAATAGCCGATTTTCCGTGTTTCCCTCGCCATTCGTTGTATGTGCAAAGTTTCCTTCTGTTTACACAAGGTATGATGAACATCACCAACTGTCATCGTATTTGCAGGTCCAATACCATGAATCAATCTTTCACCATTTTTCTGCGCATTTGATCACCACTGCATCTAAGTTAACAACGACTAAGTCATTTGTGCGGGATAGTTGCTTGCCTTGCGCTACACCAAAACACTATTACATGTAAGCGATTCTTGCGATTCCTGGAATCCTTGTGCACAGCGGTTCGCTATTTGTTCGTCACGCAATGCGGTCGTTCCATTTTAAGGGTAGGGGTAGGGCGATCTGTATTTTGACACGCAACCACTTAGAGCACACAATCTAGTTGAGTAGGAAGAGAGTAAATAAAGGAAAAGAAAGAATGACTAGTGTACCTTTGTCTCCTGAGTTGTCTCCTGTCGTCTTCTCTTACGCGACCAGCATCCTGCATTGCGTAACGCTCTGTCCCTAAACTCATACCTAGGTCTTTTCGCACTGTGCCAATTTTTTTTGGTTACTTTTCTGAACCATTATGAACTCAATGCGAAATTTCACCCGAGTCTCTAAATTTCTTAACTTCCACAAAACCAAACAGTGCAAACACGTAATTAATGAGGTCGTATGATTTTTTATAACTTGGCTGAATTTGCGTTCGAATACTTACGCGACAGTCGAAGAATTTTAGCGCCTCTGGCAAAGTCTTTTTTTTCTCAAATTGTTTTTCGCAACGTGATCGCACCGTTACCTCGATCTTGCTCGCGCTCTTGCTCCCGTCGTGCTCCCACTGTTTTTTTTTTTTTTTTTTTTCTTTTTTTTTTTTGACACAACAAATCGGTACGAGGTTTTTCTTGCGCGTCCGAAGTCGCATAATCTCCGCACGGAAACAAAATGTCGCAAATTATTGCCTGAAGCGTTTTGTGAGATTCCGCCATAAAAACAGAGCTTAGGAAGGGCAGCTACCGATGAAAGACAAAGGAAATATTGGACTAGACCAGGAAGAACTAGCGAGTGGTAAGACTACTTTGTGAATGAAGCCGTAGTACCTGCTGAACATTTATTTCACACATGCACAATCCCAGGTCCAACTCGTTTTTATCATTTTCGAACTTTTTAGTGTGAACAGGCGAAACCAGTTGGAAAATTATACAGTAGTGTGGCGAAAATAATTAGCTCTGTTTTGTTCCAGATTAACTGCGTTAGTGTGGCCGGGGCCTGGTTTACAGCTCTTTTGGGGGTCTTCGTCTCATTATCTGGGCAAGTCTCTCCCTATCGAATTGAAGATGAGGCATGTAGGCCCCAACTGTTTATGTTCAAGACAGTAATTGAGTTTGCCTTTCAAAGTGACGCGTTACAACTGCAGCTACCAACTAATTTTTTCATAAGATCTATGTAGGGCTTCTTTCATTTAAAGTTGATTGTTGAGATGTCCAGCTGATGAAAATTGCATATGTCTTGAAGCATCTTCACAGAAAACTTAGTTTAGAGCAAGCTGCGAATTCACAAATGTTATGGGTCGTTATGCGTATCTCGTACGATGATCGGATACTGAAGTAATATTTCCACCATGACTTCGTTACTCAAATCTTGTGTTCAGCTCTTCGCCGTGTTCAACTTCTTCGTCTTCAGATTCATCAACATGAAGAACTTTCTTTGAAGCGAGGCGTGAGAAAAAAACTTGCAACTTGCTTAGAAGTTAAATAACTCAAAGCATCAAATCTAGAAGAGCCATATGCGTTTCTGACTTTTCTCATTGACTTGGAAACATGGGAAGGATCTGCTTCCTTTACAGTCTCTTCGCCGATTTTGACTTAAGCATTGTTTTTGGTTTTCAGTCAGTCGGGTTCTTTGAGTACCGGAGGATTTCAACGCCCAGCCCATTGACAACGATGAACGGAAATCAGAGGTGCCTTAGCTGTACCAGTATCCTGTACAGGGGTATCAATAGAGGCAAAACCCTGTTCTAGCTTTGATGCATAGAACATCATTGCCTTATTTCTGTCTGCGGGCGTATGGTCAGTTTGCGAATATGGTCAGATATATTTAACAATTAGATTATGAGTTCGAGATCTATGAGGGGATAGTTGATGAGGCCTAAAGCCGAATCAACTATCGCCACATAGAAATCCAGAGCGAATAATCTAATTGTTTTAGTAGAATTCTAACTGAAATTAACGCAAATAACAGTTTCCAATGATTTTCCCACGCATTATTGAACTTTAACCTTAAACGAAGTTGCACGTACCGAACTGTCTTTGGCAAATTTGCAGTTGTTTACGCGCGTACCCGCTTTTTCATTATTTTCAAGTTTTTTTTTTTTTTTAAGTCAAGAAACCGTAAATGTGCTTCTTTTAGTCTTCTCAAGAATTTAATTACCCGTTTACATCTAAAATTCCTTCCAAAACTTCGGGAAAAACTATAAAAACATTGCATTTCGTGGACGACCGGCAGCCACTGTACCATAATAATAATTAGTGTAAATTTACCGTAGTCTATTGTGAATCCGTGAATTTGATTGGCTATATTACCGTTGACTATCTGCCGATAGTCAACAGTTATACATCAGTGCACATCACGCATCACGTTTGAACCTGATGTAACATAATAAAACAATTCTTTTCTACGCGTTACTTGACATTTTTTTCTTTTTATGCAAAGAGACTACGGCAAATTTACACTAAAACAACTAGACTACTCGCCCTCGTTTTCTACGAGCGATAGTCAACTCGGCTGGGCCTCGTTGACTATTTGCTCGTAGAAAACTCGGGCTCGTAGTCTAATTGTTAAATAGTATTTCTATTGCGCACAACTCCAATAAACTGTCCGTGGCGCTTTACAGCAAATAAAAATGCAAATATTAATAGTTGGTTTTTACTGTCATCATCATCATCAGCAGCAGCATCATCATCATCATCATCATCATTATTTTCTTTTCTTTTTTAGTTTGTTTTTTTCCTTTTCTAATAATATACCCTACCCGCTAAAATGAGATACCGTGACAACATTGCGTGACGAGCAACTGGCGAACGTAATAAGACTGCTACGAGCGCCGACAGGCTTGGGAGCAATATGTAATATTTTGGTGTAATACGTGTAAAGCAGGCAGCTATCCACGATTGAGTAGGCCGTTCTTGACTTAGATAGATACTGTGGTGATCACATGCGCCGAAAGATGATCACAGATTCCTGGTATTCGACCATTGAATACGTTGACAGTTGCCAACGTTGTGTAAACAGAAGCAAACTTGAACGTTTAAAATACAACGAATGGTGAAAGAAGCATGTCAAATGGCTTTTAAACCTGTAAATAAGGTAAGAACATTTCTAAATTATCAGCTCTGCGTCTGTTTTAGTTTAACATACGTCAAGACATGTGGCATATGCTAAAATTTATGTTTAACCCGTAAATTGAAATTTGATGACCGATCGAAAATATTTGCATTTTTAACGTACTTTGAAAAGCTCTTGCGTCGCTCACAATCATTTGCCCAAAGAAATTTTTACACGAATCTGTAGACCATCCTTCGGCGATTCAACCGCCAGAAGCTTAATCCATTTGAAGGTTTCGCACATGGTGAAAATCAATTATTTTTAGGAACTACTTTTAAGTGAACGAAATACATGTCTTCGAAATTTAATTACTCTGCGCCCAAAAGAACCCGCAACATTCCCTAAAATTAACCCAGTACACATTTAAACATTGCACAAAAATATTTGAGTGTTTTAAAGACGGAAGAATAATGTGGTTTTGCATGCGAGGCTCTCAAACTCGTTTAATAAAATGGTGCGTCAAATGACGATTTCAACGGAATTTGGTAATTTGCATATTTCTTTGAAATAAAGGATATTTTGCCAAAAAAACTATCCAGTAGTTTTTGTCATACCCTAGCCTATCTACCATAAAAATATGAGCGAAATCGAATTTTTGACCCTTGCCGTGAAATTAAGAATTTGTTTCATTTTTACCGACAGGCACTCTTAAGTGCTACTGGCTGCCTAAGCATTTGTAACTTTTAAGTTATTCCTTTTTTTTAGCTTTACTGGGTGCTACACTTAAGTAAATAACAAGAAAAAAAAAGGCAAAGACCGACAAAGGGGCAGGTGCAATGGGACAAAGTCCCATGTGAGGCACCGCCCCTGAATTAAAACCCAATTTCTGGCAGCCAGCACTTCTATCATCTGTTGTATATATAGATATATATTTTTTTTCTCTAGTAACATATTAATATTATGGGGTAAAATAAATTATTGTTGTTGTCCTTTACTTTAATGGAAATAAGTATACTCCCTTTTATTAAAGAGATTTAGCAATTTTCTAAATTTATAAACACAAAAATGACACATATACAACCCATATTTCCAAACATGAGGTTAAAATATGAAAGAAACTTGAAATAACCTTTTTCCCATTAATGTTATGAGAGAAAACCAAGGAAGGTGCAAAATGTCGAACATTTCAAAGCCTTGGATTTTTGTCTGCGTAGTAATTGCCAAATTTATTGTGAGACACAAACATCACTTCTGCCTGTAGTCAGGAAGCTACTGCTGCTGTAAAATGGTAGTTCTTTTTTGGGCTCCACTGGGTTGTAAAGTTTTAAAAAGACAGTTGTGTTATAGCATACTTCATGAAATAAGCCCAAGAAGAGGAAAGATGAAAACATATTTTTTTATTGCGTTATTATAAACAAAATACAAATACAATATGGTAGAGATAGAAGGCCTGCTAGTTATGCAACACTTTCATGTGGTATAGCTTTAGGCGAGTGTGTATACAAGAAAATATAAGTTACAAGTGAGATATTCCACAGTTATACCACGAGAAAGGTTACATAGCTATTTTATACTATGCCATAGAAATACAGTCAGGCCATCTGATAGGGTGCAGAAAAAAATAGAAAATTATGCGGAAGAAAGTGACGATTATGCAGAAAAGACGCCAGATTATGCGGAAATTGTAAATTAATAAAGTTGTTCCCTAGGCTTTTTTCCAACGCATAAAATACACATTAACGTCTCACCGAGAACTTTCAGGCCTTTATTTCATGTTTGACCTTTTGCTGCCATTCATGGACAGGTGTTTCTTCGTTCAACGCAGTTTTCCATAGTTTGTCTGAGCTTAGTAACCAGGCATTAAATCGGACGAGGAAAACTACACACCAGGAGGTCCCAAAACTAGAACCCATCACTAGAAAATGCATGGAATGCCTGGAGGTTTAATATCGTTTATGAATGAAAAGGCGCGTTTTGTGGCTGTTTTGGCTGAATAACTTCTTCAAAATAATGACTCTCTTCGCTATTTTTGCTTTTGAGGATGGTAAGCAGTTGGGTTCTCGCTTATAATGTGGCAATTTTCTAGTTTATGCGAAAAAATGCCCCAAGGATGCGGAAGTGGGCGAATTATGCGGAACCGCACCGCCGCATCCTGTCAGATGCCCTGTACAGTGGCCAGATGGGAAGGTTGGGTGCGATACAGTTTAAATTGCACTGATCGATGGAAGGGTTTTGGTGGAATACTGACAAATATACAACAGATTTTCTGCATTCTGATTGGCTGTTTTTTTCTATGGAATGGTATAAATACAATTATAATCCATCAAATATTTCACCTGCACACGATTGGTCTTAAACTCATCACATGACCCAATATTCTCCAGCTAAAACTGGAGAATATCAGAGATTGCTATACCTCCCAAAAAACAAAGATCAAGAGTGGAAAATCATCAACAAAGGTCACAAACGATACGGAGTGTGCGTCTTGCCCAGCTGCTTTGCAGCATGTTTTTTACCAAACCTTACTGCCTACTGTACTTTTTGGATGGAGCCCACCATTCATAAAACAACTGACGATGCCACAGTGCTTAGTTACTGTATGAATTTAAACATTCTGAGTCATCATAGCAGCAAAACCTCTTGACAGAAAATGTACAATTTCACTTGACGTGTGTAAAAAGTGCCAAGTTCAGAGAGTTAAACTAGCATGGGACATCATGCACAAAATTGGGCTAAAGATGCTGTGTTATGTCCCATTCGGACTAAAAGCTAAATGAATTATTATATAGAGAATTAAGTGAGTATTAAATTAAATTTCCCACTTAAAAATTGTAAGGGTTGTCTACATTCTCACTTGTAGCAATTGAACTCCCACATTCTGGCATTTGAAAACAGAATTTCAACCGAAAGAAACAAAAGCATACAAGCATAAAGGCCGGCACACACGATGGGACTAGTCCCTGCGACTAGTCCCTGCAACAAGTCGCAGGGACTAGTCGCATCGTGTGAACTGGCAGCTAGTTCCTGCGACTAGTCGCAGGGACCAGTCGCATCGTGTGAACTGGCCATTTTTGCTTCAAAATCTAGTCGCAGGGTCCAATTTTAGTGTAACTGACTCCAGGCGCGATTACCGCAAGTTCAGAATTAAATAAAGGACGTCGAAGTACTGATTTCGAACACCAAAGACAACGTATGATTCCAACGTGATTTATTCGACTCAATCGTGATTTGATGTCCAAAACCGTCAAACTAAAATACAAGCAAAATATCTAGTCTAAGCGACACGAAAGGACAAAGTCGCACAATAATCGGATATGATAACAACACGGCCGCAGGAAACGGTAAAATAACTAAACTACAAATAAAACCAACGAAATGAAACTAGGAAAGGTAAAACGTGCTTACCGATTGTCCTCTCTGTACGCCTGAGTAGTTATTATCGCAGAATCCAAATTAAATATACGCAATAAACGCAACAAACTTCGCAAAACGCAGAACACAGCCCACGCACACAGACGACTACTAAAAGCACGAGGTTCTGAAATATGATCTGACAGAAACGTCACTAATATCTAACCTAGACAGTTACATTTAGTCCCTGCGACTAGTCCCACGAATTCAAACCAGTTTGAATTCGTGGGACTAGTCGCAGGGACCAAATTTTGGTCTCTGCGACTAAATTTTGTGACAAAAATGGCCAGTTCACACGATGCGACTGGTCCCTGCGACTAGTCGCAGGGACTAGTTGCAGGGACTAGTCTCATCGTGTGTGTCGACCTTAAAGCATGAGACCCCAAGTACGCATTGCGGACCTATTTTTTCATACCACATGAGCTCGCCGACAAAGAAAATACATGTACGAGCGAATCGTGAGAGACGTTTCACTGAGCTTGAACGAATTTACAGTTACTTCTAGTGGATCAGATGACAATGAAATTACATTTGATTTTCCTTCAGAGGAAGTTCTAAGGAAAAATAAAGAACCAAACATATCTAAACATACCAGTGATGCTGGCTGTTAAGTAAACATTTGAGGAGTACAACTTATGATGAATTCGAGCAAGACCCAAACATATAGGTCGTCATTTGAAGCGATTCTCTGTGATCAGAGCACTCAAACCGATGAAACCTTTCATGAAGAGGTTGTGATTTCTAGATCTCGTGAAGAAGACCCTCCCCAAGAAGAAAACATCAAAGAAATTCCATCACCTAGTAAAGATCCATCTTATGTACCATCAAAACATGATGAACTGTCAGATGACTCAAACAACTTGGAGTCGGAGTCGAACTTTCATTATTTTTTTGGCACAATTATTTTGCAAAATTATTGAAAACATGATTAATAATGGCAAAGAATTCCGGTGAGAGGAACTTGTTGATAAGTGGATATTTCCATGCATCTTGCTCGGTAAGCTCTTGACCAATTATTACTGTGCCTTCTTTTCTGGAAATGTTGTTGCAATTACAGAATGCAGGGACATTTCGGACCACCTGTTTTACATGTGTCAAAATGTTTTGAAGAACGAAGTATAACACAATAGGCACTTTCCTGATTCAATGAGATGTAACTAGGTGGCCATGTATTTTGTAATTAAGCCATTTTTTCACCCAAAATTCTATGAGCGAGAAAAACTACATTGCAGCAAATTATTATATTGCAGTGCCACTTACTGTAAATATATATTGTAAGCAATAGCAATCCTTTAAAAAAAGAATTAAGAACAAACCATAACTATTTTGCTTGATTAAAATTTTTAATCACTGTCATTTCCTGTTGTCACGAAGCTCTCTAGAACCTCTAATTTCATTGGATCTTGTTGGCACGAAGCTCTATTGTTTTAGGGCTAGGGTCCATTGTTACCATTGCTTGTATATAACTTTCTCAACCAATCCTGTGAGACGTTCCGAAGAGCTTCGTGGCGGCCCGTCATTTCATTGCATTTCATTACAACTTGATAAAAATTTCTGAAGACAAGAATTCATTAAAAGAACATTCTGTCTAATAAAAAACAGCCACAGTAGGATGTTATCCACAATTGTTGTTTTCAAACCTTCAACTGAAATAAATTTCTGCCAGTTTGAATCCGGCATATTCACCACCCTCTTCTGGAAATTCCATTCTAATGGCTTTCAGAACACACGCTGGTATCACTCGCCGGTTTTTCCGTCCTAGAAACCCATGAACACACCAAGTAAACTGATGGTAGGTTGCTAATCGCCATGTTCTGAAACGGATTAAAAATATGGGGGTTATGCAGTGAATAGACAAGTTTTCAGCCGCTAAATTATCAGAACACTTACCTGTTCTCGATGGGATCCGGTAGGATGTGGACAAAACGTGGGGTACGCCACATGGCCTAGGCCATGGTGTAGGCCATGGCCTACCCTGTGGCCTTCCCTGTGGCCTACCCTATGGCCTACTCTATGGCTTACCGGTGGTCAGATTTTGTAAAACATTAACACGACATTGGTAAGAGTCGACTGAGTACGCTGCATAAACTTTTATCAATCGAATAGGGGTATACTAAAAAGTCACGAACATGATTTTTTAAGTCAGATGGAACAAAACAAAATATGCCAATGTTACAGCACTCAGCCTTAAAACACCCTGTTTCTCTCAGTCTTCAACGTATCCTCGAGTCAAGCACTCAGCTTTAATAAAAGGAAGGAGAAGGTCCAATATTGCGTTACCCAAAATGGCGGCGCCACGATCCATTTAAGTGGCTGTCAGTTTGTAACATTTAGTGGAGTGTTAGTGTAAATAAGAAGTGAACAGTGGGCTGTGACTAAATGTGGGACGGGGACTGTGATGTTGGATTCGTGAATCAGGGACGTGTGGACTGGGGGACGCGTGGACTCGGGGTCGCGAGACTCACAAAAGTGGCAATTTGAGCCGTCGTGAGAACTCTCTGAGACGCGATACCGTTAGCATGAGGACATAGGGATATCAAACAAACATCACCCGATTTTTGCATGTAACATGTAAAATATAATTTTCTGTGGTGTCCAGAAAGGTATTTTAAACAGCTTTTATGTGAACCAGAGAAAGGTACATGCCAGGAAACCAAGGAAAGATACAAATAGATTGTTTTAGCCTGAGTGCGGTAAGATTTGCATTGTTTTGTTTCCTATTGAAAATCGTGTCAGTGACTTTTGGGATGCCCCTGTTCGATTGATAGAAGTTTATGCAGCGTACTCAGTCGACTCTTACCAATTTCGTGTTAATGTTTTACAAAATCTGACCACCGGTAAGCCATAGAGTAGGCCATAGGGTAGGCCACAGGGTAGGCCGTGGCCTACACCATGGCGTAGGCCATGTGGCCTACCCCACGTTTTGTCCACACCCGATCCGGTAAGGGATTACACCGTGCGTTGTGAATTGCCACAAGAGCAGTATGGAGCACATCAATATCGAGGCACACAATCCTGAATTTAGAATGGCTAGTAATGCATTGTATCATTGACTCGTCAAATTTTCGATTCAATGCGTCCAGTTCTTTTGCAGCAAAAACATTCATCTGCCGTGGTCATTGCTACGCAGTTTCCACCACAAATACACCATTAGGTGTTCCGACCCTGGCATTCGAACTCAACGATTCTGCTCTCTTTCGCTTTCTTCCTCCGATTCGGCCGGTTCTTCACCAGGAGAATAGGTTGGTTCAAACTGAAACGGCTCAACACCACTTATTTTGAAAAGAAAACAGCGAAACAACGAAGAGAATATCCACAGCAGCACTCGTGTTTACCTCATTTCACTTGATTGCGAAATCTCTGTTCCCCATATCATACGTCATAGTATGCTACTGACCTAGTTTTTGAGCCCGCAATGAAAACGCCAAAAAAGCGGGAAAAGCCCAACTTCAAGCGTAATTTTCTCGCAAATAACAAGAAAAGGGGAGAAATAACTCCACAAACTTAACTTAACTTATGTTAGGCTTTCCAAAAAAAAATGTTGGAAAAATTAATGATTTTGGCCCTCAGATCTCCTTTAACACCAACGTAACAATATTAATGCCTGGCACAGACTATTTTGGCGAAACCGCACTTAAACAAGACATCGCATACCTGTCAACACCATGCGGAAATGACACAACCACACACTTCAGGCTTACATAGCAACCTAAATAGTCAGCAAAGCCATACTTTTTTCGCGGTCCGATAAACAACAGGATTTCGCATGGAATTGATTTCTACATTGCAGCATAAAAGACGCCGTTATGTGACATTTCAGCCCAATAATTTATTACAGACGAATAAGTTACGTGACATTTCAGTTCAACAATTATCACTGCACAATATCTACCGAAACCTAGATTAAATAAAGTTTATGTATGTGTGTATGTATGTATGTATGTATGGATGTATGTAAACCAGCTTCAGGGGCGCGCTGATTTCAAATAACTCAGTGTCACTTGTATTAAAGAGAGAATTGTGGGTAGGGATAAAAAACATAGTGGTGGGCCGGGACAGGTGGGGTGGGGGTAGTTATGTCTACATCCACTTGAAAACAAATACCTAACCAGAAAGCAAGCTAAAAAGAAAGAAAAAAAACCGACATCAGCAGTGAACAACACAGTAAAACAAGCTAATATCAGGCAGGGGAAGCTGTGAAAAGTTACACAAAAATTTTAGGTTTGCCGACGCGGTTTTCATAACTTCAGGTATATAAACATATCACATATAGATGCTGATATTTGTAAACTAAGGTCTATAATTTGCTCTAATCCAATTAATATATGTCACATAAAAAGGTCTAAAGAGAACTACAGACATAATCTAACTCCGTCGTTGTGAAAATTTCTTGCATGTTCAGATATGGAATTGTTCCTTTACATGTATTATTTGGTCCCTTTTGAGGTCTTATTTAGTACGTTGCGATTGATACATCAAAATGTTTATATTGTAGAGATTTTTAAATATTATCACTAAAGATAGTTATTTGGAACTTAATTTTCGTTTTTTAGGAAAAATATGGGAATAATTAAAAAGAAAAAAAAAGTCTTAAAACATCTTGGGTCAAACTTCGCCTGATTTGAAGTTGATGACCCATAGATAACTGTTTCTAAGGGGTCAATGTCGCCATGGTGCTGTCGAAGGTAAGCATGTATGGCATGTATTGTGGCCATATCTCCTGTTTCTGACCCTCAATTCAGTCTCAGTTTGGCTGCAATTTTCTTGATTTGTATAAATGCTCGAGGTAAAATCTGCCGATGATATTGGAGTCACGGTTGCTCATCCAAAATCTTATCCACATTATTTTACTGCAATTGGAAAAGTAGTGTTTTGGTATCCCATCAGTTTATCGTGACCATCGAGGGAGTGCACCCAGTTTGAGCCACGTGAGGTGAAGTTGCCTTTAGGTTTCTTCTTGAATTGAGGTGCTCTTTCCTCGAGAGCAACCGGGTCAACATTGTACATGCATTCTTTTACGTATCGAGCTAAGAGCTAATATATGACGTCCTGCTTCCATTCGTCGTTTCAATGCTGTCGCCATCTTGAAAACGGATACGCCGAAATGCATTCTGGTCTGTGGCAACGATGGGCCATGCGCGTTTTTTATACTTTTTGGGGTCTTATGTTCTGCATACAGACCCCTAAGTCAGAGGCAAATCTTGATTGTGAGTCCGTCACTTTGTGGACGAGATGACACGTGACATATCTTCGAGAGTAGGCAGGTAGAATGGGTGTTAGTGTTTTCAAGTTGTTTCGTCGGCCATTTCTTCCAGCTTGTGGTCGTTGTGTATCAAATTGCAGCCGATTTCCTTGTGTTGGGAAAATTTTGAAGAGCTTTCCGTCGCAGATTAAGAGTACTTGTTCACGGTAAGTTATGTCCTATTTCAAGATTGCTCTTGTCACGTTCCACCGCCGATGGAACTGGATTATTGCCAATAGCCGGACACAACACACGAATCGAATCTACATGTCCGCCATGCTGCTTTAATAATCAATTTCCCGACATACATTGCACGCTTAAGTATATTATGTATGATACACGGAAATGTACCTTACAAACACTACATCCCTTCCTTTTTCAGTATAACCACTATGATCTTAGAGAAATGTCAACACAATGGAAAGTCAACTAAAAACCTAGTGCAACTAAAACACATAAAACGGCTGCCCCCCAAAATGATTAATTCTCCTATTTGAACCGCAACAGTCGATGACATTAAGTCAAGTTTCTATTAATGGTACTCTAGTCAAACAGAGTCCTTAATGACACTCAGGTCATAACAAAGTCTTTAAATCTTTCCGGCATTTTCCTGACCCTTGTTGGTCTCGTGATAACTGGGCTGCTCGGTATTTCTCGTTCTGCTTCCGGTTTCACAGGAGCAGTAACATCAGGCAATGGAGATGTTTCCTCAGGACTCTGTGATGTTTCCTCATACTTTTTTACATGGGTTGTGTTTCACATAAGTTGAACGCCTTCGGGTGATTCTACAACAACACTGTTTCCAGTTTTGGTTACAACATCATAAGGCCCAGGAGCAAATGGTGTGTACAACTTGTTTTTGCGCTCTTGTTTTACTAACATTTGGTCACCTGGAGCTAGGTCAGTCTCCTGGGCATTCCGCTTCTTGTCTGCATACCATTTAGCTATGGCCTTCATTTCACCATCTTTGCATCTCACTCTCTGTGCTTTCCCCTTTCAGTTCAGGTACGCATCTTTCTGTCAAACAAGAGTTCTGTTGGACTCACACCTGTGGTGGTATGAGGGGTTGACCTATATGCTACCAAATACATGCGAGTTTCTTTCTTCCATTCTTTTCCCTCAGCTTGAGCTATTCTCATCCTCTTGAGGAGGGACTTGTTTTGTATTTCCACCTTGCCGTTCGCTTGTGGCCATAATGGTGTACTCTTCCCGTGCTCTATACCGTTATCCTCCAAATACCGCTCAAACACTTCTGATCTAAATTGCGGACCATTGTCGCTTCGACGTGATTGAGGTAGTCCGTGTGTGGTGAAGATTTTCTCCAAGCACTCTATGACCTCTCTGATGTTGTTAAACGCACGATTTCCACATCATAGTATCTGCTGAAGTAATCAACGATGACTAAAGCCTGGTTCTCATATGCCGCCGACCTACCTGCGATGTAGTCGCCGCATAACGTCGCAGATCTCCGCAGATGATGTTCACATAAAATATTTTCATCGTCGACAATCGCCGGCTTGCCTGCGAAGTTGAACTCAACTCAACTTCGCAGGCAAGCCGGCGGTCAATGCCTGGGAGAGATTGTGTCCGCGATAAATGTTCACATATGCCGCAGCGTTGTCCCAGGCCGTGTCCCAGTTAGGTCGGCGGCATATGAGAACCAGGCTTAAGACAGATTCTCCTGATGGTAATGGGCCTAACCGGTCGATGGCCAAATCTTGCCACGGGCAACTTGGTAATGGGGTTGATTTGATTGGCTCTGGGTTTGCTGGACTGCTTACAAGCTGACAGCCATGACAGGTTTTGCAAAACTTCTCGGCTTCCCTGTCGATCCCAGGCCACCAGACCTTTGATCGCAACCTCTGCTTCATACTGACAATTCCTAGGTGTCCTTCATGGGCAATGCTCAGTACTCGAGGTCTCAACTTGCTTGGTATGACAATCCTGGTACCTCGACGAATTAACTTGCCAATGACACACAGTTCGCTACATACTGGTATGTACTGCTTGTGACGATCGCCTTTCCAGTTTCCGTCTTTAATCTGCTGACGCAGTTCCACGAACTCTCTGTCTTCTGATGAGGCTTGTTCAATTTCACGCGTTGTCATCGCTTGAGGAGTGGCAGTCACTGCAATAAATCTGACAAATTCATCTGACACCTTGTGCGCTGATGAAGATTCTGCTTGCCCATTTGCACGCAGTAAGCGAAACAACGGATCAGCAATGTTCTGCTCTCCAGGTAGGTATTTGACTTGAAACTTGTATTGCTGTAATCGCAAGATCCATCTTTCGATTCGTGCACACGGCTTCGATCTGCTCGAGTAGATTGTTTCCAACGTACAACTGCCAAGGCTTCTTTTTCTGTTTGCGAATAACGCCTTTCCACCGTGCTCAGACTCTTGCTTGCGTAACTAATGACTCTTTTCCTGCCTTGCTGCTCTTGGATGAGAATTGCGTTGAGGCCTACCGGGCTTGCGTCTGCTATGATTAGTGTCTTGGAATCTTTATCAAAGTAACCAAGAGTTTCTGCACTTGATAGCCTCCTCTTAAGCTCATTGAATGCGTTCTTCTGCTCTTCTCCAAACTCGAAATGAACAACCTTTTTGGTTAATCTTCGCAATGGCTCCGCGACTGTAGCAAAGACCGGGATGAAACGAGCATTGTAGTTTGTCAGTCCCAGAAAGCTTCTGACTTCTGATGCACTCTGCGGTTCCCTTGCATCAATAATCACCTTTACCTTGTCTTCGGCAGGACCAATACCATTGTCGCTCAACACTAGCCCCATGAGGACCATCTGGGTGATGTGGAATTTGCACTTGGCTGCATTCAACGTGAGATTCTTCTCTTTCAGCCTCTCCAAAACTCGCTGCAATCTTCTTTCATGTTCTTCGGTGTTCTTCCCATGAACAATGATATCATCTGAGATGTTGGCAACACCTTCACAACCTTGTAATGATTGCTGAATGACATGCTGGTACACTTCGGGAGCTGAGCTTATCTCAAACATAAGCCGCTTGTACTGGTAGAGACCACAGTGTGTAGTGAACGTGGTGATACTTCTGTAATCTGGATGGAATTCTAATCGGTGGTAACCCCATTTTAAATCCAGTTTACTGAACACTGTGCTTTGGTTGAGGCTTTGGAGCACTTCATCTACTGTGGGTATAGGATAACGTTCTCTGACAATGGCTTCATTAGCTCTTCGCACGTCCACAAAAAGGCGTATTTCATCATTCTGCTTTGGGACTACTACAACTGGACTAACCCACGGGGTCGGACCCTCTACTGGTTCAATTATGTCCATTGCTACTAGTTCTTCAATCCTCTCCTTAACCTTGTCTCGAAGACTAAATGGGGTGCGCCCGACTGGTTGCGCCACTGGGGGTACATCTGGATTCACATGCAACTTAACTTGGTAATCTTTTAACTTTCCCACGCCTTCAAAGATCTCTTTGTAATCTGACATGATACTGTCATTAGATGTCACGGTGCAGTTCCGGGTTCCTAATTTCAACACACCTAGCTGTATGGCAGTTCCATCAATAACGACAAATTCGGCTTCGGTTTCTTTCCCCTCTACTCTCACTAGTGCTGAGAATGTTCCTAGAACGTTCAGCGGCTGTTTACTACCATATGCATAAAGCTTCTTATCACTCTTTCTCGACACACACTTAACCTTGGCTTGCTTTAACTTCGATCACAGATTTTTGTCAATCACATTGGTGCTCGCACCCGAATCAATCAACATCTCAACTACAACTCCGCCCACAGTCACATCTATTTTCTCAGGTGATGTAACAGAATTCACAGTAAATGCATATTCATCTTCATCTCTTTCACTTCCCACGTACCTGACTGACTTCTTCTTTTTCTTTCGTTTGGGCTTCTCTTCCCGTCTAGGTTTGGGAGGTCTAGGCTGTTTTTCTGGCTGCAAGTTGCAGATGCGAAGTAAAAGCCAAACTGGCTTGTAGAGTTGGGAAGGAGAATTTCTAGCTCATTCGCTCGAACTTAAAGGTCATGGGCATATCGCGAAAGCTGTTGCTGTTGGTATTAACACTTGCTTTGGTATTTGTTTCTCGCGCCTTTGGGATCATATAATGATGGGGATTTGAAATTAGATTATTTACTTTGGAAAGGGTATTAAATTTAAATCCACTCAAGATTGTTGTGTCCTATTTTTGGTAGCATTAAGCTATTATTGTTGTAGATCGAGCTTGTCGAGCTTGTTGCTGTCTACGAACTTTGATTTTCTTCTGTAATTTTTCAAAAGAATTGTCAAGAGAAAATAAGATGAGTTTGTCATGAATATTATATTTTAATTATAGTTTTACGTCAACAGAATATCTTTTCTTTAAGTTTACCTAATTCATCGTTTAGTTGATGAAACTAAATGAATATAAAAATAAAATAAACAAAAAAAAAGGAAAATCCAGGAAACCAAACTCCATGCCATTCCTCGTTTTCCGGCGGGGATCATTTGCGGTCCACATCAGGATCATTTGCGGTTCGGGATCATTTGCGGTCCAATTTGGGGATCATTTCCGGTCTGGGGATCATTTGCGGTCGGGGATCATTTGCGGCGCTGTACAGGACTTTCAAATAAGCAGAAATTATTTTTCACTTTATATGCACTTTAATGGTATCAACTGAAACAATCGTTAACAAACATACCAAAAAATCCATTTTCCAGCAGATTGACTATTTCCTATTGATAAACAAGGTTCCTGATTTCAACAAAAAGGCCAATATCCTTTCTGAATAATAACGACACTAACCCTCTTTTTTAACTAAGTCAGTCCCTTCTTAAAAACATAACAATTGTGCCGACACGTGTAGCCTACAAACAAAGCCATAAGCTTTGCAAAGAACGCCAGATTGCAGGTTATTCAAGGTTGCAAACGATTAATACGCTAACCGCCATGAGGTTGCTCTAAGGAGCCTTTGATAACAATCATTTTGTTTTTATTTTGTTTCTTGAAATTTCTATTTTCTCAGGTGATGTAACAGAATTCACAGTAAATGCATATTCATCTTCATCTCTTTCACTTCCCACGTACCTGACTGACTTCTTCTTTTTCTTTCGTTTGGGCTTCTCTTCCCGTCTAGGTTTGGGAGGTTTGGCTGTTTTCGTTTTGCACTGCAAACCAAAGTGATCAGCTCCTCCGCACTTATGGCAAGTTTTTCCTCTCGCGGGGCATTCAGAGTCTCGTCCAAGATGTCCCACTTTGCCACATCTGTAGCATGTTCCCTTGTCAGGCTCCTTCCCGTTGTCTTCTTGCTTGTCACGGACTGAATTCACATCCTTTTTGCCTTCCATATTTTCCAGCTGTGATTGAACTCGCTCGTGATTTGCTGCTGTCGAGAGTAACAACTCTAGGGTTAATTTCTCACCTTTTTCCAGTAATTTCTTCCTTAATTCATGTGATTTACATTGCTGCACAACTTGATCACGAATCTGGTTTTCAGCTTGGTCGCCGTAGTCACAGTCCTTGACTACTTGCCTCAAACGTGTAACAAACTGAGCCACAGCTTCACCGTCCTGTTGTTCCATGCTGCGGAACAGGTGATTTTGGTATGTCGAATTTACCTTTGGAATGAAATAAACGTTCAAAGCCTTCACCGTTTTTTCGTAATCTTTCGCTTCGCCTGCGTCGGCCAACGTTTCAAAAATTTCCTGAACAGCTTCACCGGCCGAATGAACGAGTAAAGCTCTCCTCTGAATTTTATTATCCGTTTTATCCGCTGCGATGAGCAGGCCTTTGCTGTCGGCATAAACCGAGAAGCTTTTCAACCAACGCTGCCATCGCCCATCGCGCAGAATTCAGCGACACATCCCCTAATTAGAAAACGATTGTCAAACAATAGAGAAGAAAAGGCTGAAAATGTCGAGGAGGGCTTACGTTCTACTCGTTTACGGATAAACTGTTTTTCAAAAGCTACTTTTACCATATGGTTTTTAAAGAAGAAAGGTCAATTGAAAAAAGAGCATGGTTCTCGCTTTGCTCAGGCGCTTTCAGAAGAGGTCGCAAATTTGGCGTGAAAATTGACTATGTTAGCATCTTGCCTGTATGAAAAATCGATCTCGGCGCACTTCGAGGCTTGATTTCTCTTCAGTCAATCGCTAGATTTCTTTTTTATCATATGGATATTTTTATTTGACATTCATTAAAGCGTCATATAAACTTTCAAGGGATTTCGAAGTTTGGAAGTAGTCGCAAAATGCGAATTTCGTACGCTTCTTCACTAAGACTTGCATGACTATAGCTCGGGCTCGCAGTGAAATTCCATCGAGAGTTAAAACGGATCCAATTTTTAATGATTATCTCGCTCAAACAACGGAAGACAATGCTCGCTCAGGCCTAAGACGCGTTCAAGCAGAAATGTCATTAATTTTTGTTTTCCCCACCGTCGTACGAATAGAAAAGACCTGTGTTGTCTTTGAAGTCGTTGATCAACGTACAGACTTAACGTAAACCGATCGAGTAATAGACTGTGTCTAGTGAAATGTTTTGACCTCCACCGGTCGTGTAATAGAGGGCAACGATAAAATAGATCCAAGTGTTTCGCGCACCGCAATTCCATATGACATTGCTTTGAAAGAATATTTTTGTGGCAAAACGTTTGGCTTCCGCGCTTAAACCATTCCGATAAACCATTGCGAGGGTGACATGCCAAAAAAGGAGAGATTTGAGATTGCCTCTGCAACACGACTTTGTTGACAAAAGTCTTTTTTGAAGAGCGTAGGCCGCGATTAAATTAGAGCGACAGCCGCCGATTCATTGACGAGAGCAGTGGGAAATCCGAAAGCTTAATCTATGCCATTATTATTCAGTGCATTGAAATCGGGGCACTACAAGTACATGTCGCGAAAGACAACAGCATTCTGCGCAATGAAAAGTGTAGCCCGCTGCAGATTATTGAACCGTTGACCGAGAAAACCTGGGGACAAGGTTGTGCTATAAAACTAAGAGCAAAATGGCGAAACTCCGATAAAAACGGGGAAATATTTTGAATGAATAATAAGGCAATATTGAATTCGGCTTTCGTAGGATATGAAGAATTCTGCAGATCTCGGAGGGTGTTATCCACCTCAACCTTCGGCCTTTGTGGATAACACCCTCCTTGATCTGCAGAACTCTTCATATCCTACTGAGCCTCATTCAATAATTGCTAAATATACTAATGCAAATGCAGCTGTAATCTGATTAGCTGAGGCGTCGTACACTATTTAAACAATAGTGTTTACGTCTCGCAACTATCGGCCTGATAGTTGCCCTACGGAAATCTTATATTCCTAAAGTAAATATTTGCCCGAGAAGCGAAGCCGAAAGGCACTCCGTAAGTGAAGTACTAATGATATTACCGAGAAAAAAAACTTGCCCTTCAATTTTCCAGCTCAATAGCGTCCTTCCTTTAAAAACCAGCGCATCTTGCATGAATTTCGAAGTTATGGG
>JAHPZR010005101.1:62500-68685 GCA_019787425.1 Platygyra sinensis
ACTGGATAGTTCTCTTGGTCTTGATTGTTGCAATAGCTGCATTCACGTCCTTGGGTACCACATCACCACGGAACAGCAAACAACAAGCCATGTATTTGCCGTGACGCGGGTCACATTTAACCATCTGATTGGCTGGCTCAAAGCAAGCATTGGTGATTTCAGCAACACTCAACTGCTCATGGTACGCTTTCTCAGCAGAGATAACAGGAGCATAGGTGGCAAGAGAGAAGTGAATACGTGGATATGGCACCAGGTTGGTCTACAAAAGTGAAATATCAAACGTCAACTTTAGGCCTGAATTTTTACGCCTTCCAGAATTTCAGAAACACTAGAGGAAAAGATTAGTTTTCAAAAAAGTATCTGAGGTTGATAAATACCTGAAACTCAGTCAAGTCAACATTCAGGGCACCATCAAAACGGAGCGAAGCTGTGATGGAGGACACAATCTGTCCAATCAGTCGGTTCAGATTGGTGTATGACGGTCTCTCGATGTCCAGGTTACGACGGCAGATGTCATAGATGGCCTCATTGTCCACCATGAAGGCACAATCTGAGTGTTCCAAAGTTGTGTGAGTGGTCAGAAAAGAGTTGTAAGGCTCAACAACAGCTGTTGCAATTTGTGGCGCTGGGTAGATTGAAAATTCCAGCTTGGATTTCTTTCCATAGTCAACAGACAGACGCTCCATAAGCAGAGATGTGAATCCAGAGCCAGTACCACCACCAAAGGAATGGAAGATGAGAAAACCTTGCAAACCAGTACACTGGTCAGCCTGTGCAGAAAAGACAAACCAGAACGGTCGTTGATTATGCAAAGACGTCCCAAGGGTCAATACGAGCAAGGAACGCTACTCTTAAGGTATCAGTATCCCCAAATGACAACCTCGCGTAATCGCTGCTTCACGGTCACACGTTTCATTAAAATCCCCAACAGTTTATATTTTCTGAATGCTTAATAATTGCAGATTCCGATTATTACTTGATATAAGGCAAGAAATAAAATCCTTTCTTAAAATAGCGATCATTTCCCCGGGGCAAAAGTATGTAGTTTCACAAATTGAGTTCGTTTCCGGTCAGAATTTAACGGGAGTAAGCGAGCGACCTCGCTACGTTTTCTTCACACCTTGCTTTAAAAATTGTGTCGGGAAATTTTGATCACTTGTCTGGTTTGTTTTTAATGCGGTGTTAACCTTTAAATTTTTTTTTAAAAGACACGTTATCTTTGCTTAAATACTCTTACTTTCGAAGGAGGCCGAAAAGGAAAATTTCCCCGACATGATTTTAGTCTTGCACATTATCGGGCAACATTCTCGCCAAATTTCAGCGAAAAGGAATGGAAACTCGCTTCAAACGAACTGGAAACGTGTGCCTCATTCGTTGAAATTCTAGTTTTGAGAAATAAAGCAAAATGTACTTCAGGGCGTTTTTCCGGTGTAGGGAGATTAGATCTCAACGTGTGAAAAGTAATTACCTGTTGATCAATAAAGTGAGGGCTCCTCTTGAAATGCTGTTTCTGGCGGGAAATACTAACAAGGCTCTCTCTGTTCCGCCGCTATACTCGCTGTTTTGGACGCACTGGATGCAATAACTCCACGATGCCGAAGGCCAAAACTAAAGGATCTAAAAAGCGCAATGGAGGAAGCAATGGAAATTTGAACGACGAATCCGGAAAACAAACCATGCTTTCGGAAATTAGAGTATCAGGGTGAGACCACCTTTTATCATTAGTAGTTAGCTATTCAGAATGTCAGCGAAGTGCATACGTAAGGTTCTCGGCCGGACAATCGGCCGTGTATATACAAAGCACCAAAAAGAATATTGCAACAGTTTTTCACTCCGTAAAGGTGGCAAGGCTCGGTGTTTCCAGAATCTTCCAGAAATGAGGACAAATGAATAACTACGGTGAATGTTCTATAATGACATGGGGCCGTAAATTGCTGGGATACATTGTGAAAACTGCGAACTGCGCTCAAACGGAGCGGCTGCGACTCAAAACTGTTTAGAAAACACGACAACGCGTATTGGGAATATAGGACAAATGTAAATGGAACGGTTAGCAGTCGAATGGTTTTTCCGTGAGTATTTTGAAACAATCGGAAGGTTTTGAAATATAATATTAGAAAACAGTCCTAAGAAAGCACGTGCGCTGATTGGTTATAAACCGTGTTTGTATAACTCGAGGAGACAGAACTAGCGCGCGCTGTTGACGTAGTGATGGGGCGAGCAAAGAGAATTTACATTTTGATATCAAAGTTAACAAGTTGTTTTCCTTTTTTTCGTCGTGGTGTTTTCTAAAAGAAATAGAAAACATGTACTTCTTAAAGACACCACTGTGGCTTCTTTACGTGACTTTTAATGGCACTTAAAATTGATCATGACAACTTGTTGACCTTTTCCAATTAGAGATAATTTATTCATAAAGTCGTTTTTTCTTTATAACTTTGTCTAGGAAAAACGTTTTTTCGCAGATTTTTTTTGTAATTAAAAGAACTCAATGAGATGTACTTGGGAATATCAATAACTAAAATTCTGCAAAATTGTGGATTTTGGGGTACACTGATACCTTAAACACATCTACGTAATTTGATCGTAAGGTTTCTATAGCTTACCAATTTTCTGATTCTGTCAAGAACCAGATCAATCATTTCTTTTCCAACTGTGTAGTGACCACGAGCATAGTTGTTAGCGGCATCCTCTTTGCCAGTTATCAACTGTTCGGGATGAAAGAGCTGTCTGTAAGTACCGGTACGAACTTCATCTGTAAAATGAAATGTTATTTTTGAAGAAAAAGTTGACGTTTTCACAAGAAAGCATCATTACTGTTCACATTATTCAAGAATAGTTGCTTATAATCTAGGCACATTCAACTTGAGTGACCACTCCTCGAAAAATCGCTTAATGCTGAATAAGGGTGGAGCGAAAGTAGAGGTCTGTTTCAAAGCAAGGTCACCTCCAGCCACCCTACCATTCAAAGGCCAAGCCACGGATGTTCTGTTCAAAACATTCGAGCCTCAAAGTAGCGTTTATCCGAAGGGCTTCCGTTCCTAACCACCAACTGTATTAAATTTAGCTTTGGTAAAATATGGCATTGACATTTACCTGAGAATAGTGTATGTTGTTATAAGCCCTGGGTACGATAAGCTGAATATTTTAATTTGTTCAAGTTCGGCGAATAACAATTTGATCCAAGTTAAATCTCTCCTCTGACTCGAGAAAAACGCAATGGAACAAGCCATATTACTAAAACAAAAGTATCCACATAGTGTTAAAACTGTACTAAAATTACAAGTTGTTAGATTCCGAACACTGTCGAGTTTTGTCACGTTTGTTTCTTAAGTTGTACATTTGATAATTCAAAGCGTGCAATCCGAGACGGACACAGTCACGACGGCACGAACTTGACAAATAGTTAACCAAAACATTTTTTTATCTATATTCTCAAGTGTTCATTTTGCGCTAGAGGCAGTTAATATCCCTTCACAAAGTTTGACTATGCATTCGACGAAAGCGGACGAATCACTTATAAATTCTGATTGCGTCTAAGTCTGAGATGGCAAGGGACAGAAGGACTTACACAAACAGCGATCAGTGCTTATATACCTTTACAGAAACGCCCAAAAACCTTATTGGTTACAACTTGCGAAATATTGAAACCTGGCACCGAACGGGTTATCACTTAGAGCAACATGTCGCGACAAAAATCACATTATGCCGGATGGCATAATGTTTGCTTATTTTAACGTCTTACAACAAACAATCTAAGAGGAGATGCCTTTTCTAACTTACCGACTACTGTTGGTTCTAAGTCAACGAACACAGCCCGAGGAACGTGTTTTCCTGCTCCAGTCTCGCTGAAAAATGTGTTAATAATAATAATGTGTTAAAGGAATCGTCTCCTCCACCGATGGTCTTGTCGCTCGGCATTTGGCCATCAGGCTGAATTCCATGCTCCAGGCAGTACAACTCCCAACAAGCGTTGCCGATCTGAACTCCGGCTTGGCCAACGTGTACAGAAATACATTCACGCTAAAAGTTAAAATGGAAGGCAGCATTTGTGACAACCTGCTACTTTTAACAATTCTAGAGCCGTATTAACTACCGGCAAGATAAAAGAATTTCTCTGCACAACAAGACAAGACGACATTTTTGTTTTCACTTACCATGTTGACGGTTAAATTTGTGGTGATTAACTTCCCTCTAATAGGCAATGCTTGCAATTAAAGACAAGAAATTTTCTGGTCTTAATGCAAGCTAACTCAGGTTACCCTTATACCTACCGTATTTGCATAGGAATCACATATATCACGGGTTTTGCCCAATCAGAGAGTTCAAATAAAACAATTAGCCCTTATTTCGGCCGAGCAACGCTTGTTCGACGACTCTTTTCTGTCCCTTTGTGTTTTAGAAACTTTTCTAAAAGGTGACATAATGGGCGTTTTCCATTCGACCAAATATTCTGGTTTGAAATTCCGGGTATTCCATGTATCGAATGGAATATAATTTTCCGCTTGGTTGGACTAACCCGTCCCAGGTCATTAGGTTCCAAGTTTCGCGCCAAAAGGCGAATTAAATCAAACAGAGGACTTATTAACCTTTTTTACTTGCGTTGGGATTACTCAGCAACTCTGAAGTTAATTAAAAGGAGTTGAAGGGAGTCCTCGACTACATTTAGGGTACGATACCTCTTTATTTTCTTGACGAGGTTAAGAATCACTTTCGAATTACGCGGCGAGCTGTTCACTCGCACCGTCATGCCCACATTTCACTTAGCTCCTATGTATTTTCGTACTACTCACTAAAGCTTGTTAAGGCCAATCCAGTACAACAATATATACTGAAGTAAGATATTTCAGTGGTTTGTCCGATAGAGCTTTAATCACAGCTTAATCACAGCTGACAATAGTTATAAACTCGATAGCGTGTCGCCCATTTAAAAATGGATTTTGAGCTGTTTCAGACTGAAAATGCGGTAAGAAATTTTAAGAGCAAATAAAAAAAGAAAATTTTTAAGGGCTGGCTGTTACCTGGTGGTAAGGGCGCAATATGGCACCTTTTTTTCTTCTTGGGCGCATCATTTTTGCGCAAGGAGAAGATAACAATAAAATAAAAACCTAAACTCGATTACAAGCCGCTGTTTTGGGAAAAGGATCCGAGAGAGCGGCAGAAATCTAACTTATACTGGGAAACCAAACAGAAAAAGAAACACCAAATACGCGAGAAACGGATCAAGTTTCGTGCAGGGTCCCAAACGATTCCAGGCTGGCATCAAAATATCTGACTCACGCTCCTACTGATGTTACTGCTAAAGACCAGTTTTATCTGTAACTCTTCGTCTGCGGTCAAATATTCGTTGGTTTTAATAGAAATACAAACCAGGCAAAAGGGTCAATGTAAAATAGAATTGATACTTTTCGCTCCGTTCGCATTGTAAATTACTGATAGACCAACTGTTATATCAGCTGCCTTTATCTGTCATTACTAAGCCTGTCCGTAAGAAATCATACTTTCCTATTATACCTCGCGAGGTTGGGCTAAAATTACGGAAAATCGGAATAAACGAAAAATTCAGTTCCATTCGACTATTCCTGCTCTGGTCTAGTTTCTCCGAGGCGGAAAATTGTGGCTGATCCTTCAGTTAGTATGTATTAAAGCTCTATCGGACAAACGACTGAAATATCTTACTTCAATATTATTGCACTGGATTGGCCTCAACAAGCTTTAGTGAGTAGTGCGAAAATATATATGAGCTAAGTGAAATGTGAGCATGACCGTGCGAGTGAACAGCTTCCCTCGTAATTCGAAAGTGACTCTTAACATCGTCATGAAAATAAAGGGGTATCGTACCCTAAATGTATTCGAGGGCTCTCTTCATACATCGTTTGTTTCAACTTTAGAGTTGTCGAGTAATCCCAAAGCAAGTAAAAAAGGTCAATAAGTTCTCTTTTCTATTCAATTGTCCTTTTCGCACGAAACTTGGAACCTAATGACCTGGGACGGGTTAGTCCAACAAAGCGGAAAAAAATGTTCCATTCGCCGTTGCATGGAATACCCGGAATTTCAAACCGGAATATTTGGTGGAATGGAAAACGCCCATTATGTCACCTTTTAGAAAAGTTTCTATAACACGAAGGGACAGAAAATAGCCGTCGAACAAGCCTTGCTCGACCGAAATAAGTGTTAATAGTTTT
>JAHPZR010005103.1:0-17500 GCA_019787425.1 Platygyra sinensis
TTATTTGTTATTTCTGCACATCTAACATTGACGTGACAAGTTCGATTTCTTCGAGATAAGATATTATTTTGCAGCCGAAAAAAAAAACACGAAAACAGGCAAAACCCCAAAATTTTGTGACTGATTAACCCTGTTTCATTTGTGATTATCTAGCTTTCTGGTTCATTGATAAATATTCTGGTAAAAAGTTCATCATTCTTGCTGACCTAATGACGCAGACAACAACAACTTTTTTTTTCTTGAAATTCCGTCTGCATGGATTTTCGGTGAGATGAACCTGATAATATTAAAAACTAACAAACGTCGAAGTGAGCCTACACACTGTTCTCATTTACACCATATAACGCAGCGGCCGCGTTCTGTGTCTTTGTCCAAGGGGTACTCCCTTATATGAGTACACACGTAGTGTGGTTTTTGAGAGCGTTTTTGTCTGAAATCAAGTATAGTTTACGTCCTAAGGTCTTAAATTGGACATGCGTTTACACGGGGTCACTTCTAACACCATCAACATGGCCAAACTCACTCTCAAATTATGTCTGTTTACCACCGTATACGTGCTGGAACGGCTTGTCACTCGCTCCAGGCACGTGCACGACAACATTCTCCCGGGCTCTCAGGTCTTAAACAGGGCATCAAAGTTTTGGTCTGAAATATAGGGTAAAAATTGCCTTTTTGTTCTAAAAAAGAATAAGGCATTCAAGAAGCTCACTGTACACCCATTTTCCTAGGAGTATAGTTTTCGTACTACAGTCTTGAATTGGCCATGTTTTTAAACGAGGTCACTTCTTTATCATTATAATTGAGACCATCAACATGGCCAAACGCAATCTCAAATTATGTTTGTTTACCACCGTGTACGTGCTGGAACGGCTTGTCACTCGCTCCAGGCACGTGCACGACAACATTCTCCCAGGCTCTCAGGTCTTAAACAGGGCATCAAAGTTTTAATTTGGTCTGAAATAGAGAAAAAATTGCCTTTTTGTTCTAAAATAGAATATGGCATTCAAGAAGCTCACTGTACAACCATTTTCCTAGGAGTATAGTTTACGTCCTACGGTCTTGAAATGGCCACGTTTTTAAACGAGGTCACTTCTTTATCATGACAATTAACATCATCAACATGGCCAAACTCAGTCTCTAATTATGTTTGTTTACCACCGTGTACGTGCTGGAACTGCTTGTCACTCACTCCAGTTACGTGTTCGACACATTCTTCCGGGCTCTCAGGTCTTAAACAGGGCATCAAGGTTTTGGTTTGAAATAGAGTAAAAAATCGTCTTTTTTTCTAAAATAGAATATGGCATTTAATAAGCTCACTGTACACCCTTTTTCTTGGGAGTACCTCCAGGCCTTTGTACTCAGCATTGCTTAACTTCTATTCACGTCCGCGCATCATCAACAAATAAGGAAACACGTTTTTCCCGGCAACTCTGTGGTTTGTTCTGGAGCTCGAGTTTGTTTTAAACAGCGGCTTAAAGCAGTAACGTCACGATATTCACTCATTTTACTAGTTACCTTCAAATTGACTCAACTTTGTTTACAATCGCTTTGAATTTTCAGTTCAGATCATTAAAGTCTGTTAAGTACTGAAGAATTCGTTTCTTCAAATTGTCGCCGAATCAGGAGAAAAGCCACATCATGTGGCTTTTCTCCTGATTCGCCGGAACAAACTCGAGCTCCAGAACAAACCACAGAGTTGCCGGGAAAAACGTATTTCCTTATTTGTTGATGATGCGCAGGCTAAAGTAGTTGCCGTTAAGAGTAATAGCTTTAAGGTAAATATATTTGACTGGGAATCCTCTTTCACACTATTTGTTCGCGATTAGTAAAAAAAAGGTATTTTAGAGAAATCCACCCCTTTGGTCACGGAGAAAATAAAGTTTTTTGCTATTTTATAGACAGAAAGAGAAGTTAATACGACGAATACGAGCTCTATAAACCTTGAGCGAGTCGTCCATGAAAATAAATTTTGTTTGACCTCTAACAGTACAGCCTGGTTATCTCAAGCAATCATGAGCTGATAATAACCACTTTATCGGTTTACCTTGACTGAAATGTCAATAGTCTCAGTTGTTGGTTTACAGCATGGGCGAGGAGACAAGACTAAACATAACCTTTCACCTTTCAAGTTGTTTACCTGTTATCAAATTGTGTGGGTGAGTACATAGCACACCAGCAGGTATAAAGGTCTTAGCTTAGTTCAAAATCGCATTTGTGATCATGAAGACGGGCGGATTTAAATATTTCCTGTTTGCGCGCCTGAGTTGGTTCTTGAACTCTGGGGGGTTAATTTGTGAAAATCCACTTTTTGTAGACCCGCTCGAGAAAGACCTAGAGTTACAAAACTCTGAATTATACTGATAGCAAGCATCTTAGAGGCAAGATACAAGAAAATTTAGAGGAAGTGTTTCTTGCTTCGCAAGCAAGGAACTCTTTTAATACTCAACAAGTATACCAGAACCTTCGTGGTAGCACCTTCATATTACCCTAACCGCTAGCCACTTGTAAATAACGGAAAACACCAACTACAATCAAAATGAACATCTTTGCCGAAAGCTAATTCTGATTTTTTTTTAATTGACCACGTAGTGCTCATTTTTCTAGAATTCTCTTTGCACGCATCATTGCTTAGTTTGACCAAGAAAGGAATCGTGAGGCCAAACTCAAAATATTTCCTGTTTAATCTTTTAAGATATTGGGGTAGATGAATAAACTGTCCACATAAAGCTAGCTAATTTGCCTTGTGAAGTATATTGAAAATAGTATGAAGTATATTCGTTTTTCTGTTATTCTGAGCTTTTTGTCAATATTAGAGTGTTTGCAGCACGTGGCCAAAGTGAATCAGGAACACGGAATGTGATCCTACCTTGTTAATGTATCAACGTTTAACACCTGAGCGAAACATAAGCGTCCCTTACGAACTGACCGAAGAACGTGCACCGAGGTCAAGGAATCACAAATTTTCAGATTTTTATAAAATAACATTTATTCTGTCATTGATAAAGACTAGAATGAGGACCCTAAGCTGCATGCGACTAAAACACTAGATTGGTGGTTCAGTCAAACGAAAGGTCGCACACAGTTGGACTGTCTGATCTAACAGTTGCTGGTCATCAGAACTTAATACTGATGCATTCAGATTCTGCTCGCGTCAAAAATGTAACAGGACGAACTGAAATAAACTATTCTATCCAGTCTGGACCATTCATCTCTCTGTTCGTACTCTAACCAAAATGGTTAAGAAATCTCTCAGGGTGGAACATTTGACAAGCCAAGCGAAAATCGGTACAGTCCCAATATGACTGCATTCAAACCACTATAACAGACTGGCGATGATATTTGAACTCTAATACTGCACTAAACCTTTTTTTTCTTATCAGGATACTTTGGGGGCAAAATGGACATCTAAAGGAGATTTTAATGCTAAAACGTTTAACATACAAAGGAATGAGTAAACATATAAACATGTATACACCTACTTGCAATAACGTTGTCATAGAAAAAAGCAAAGAGCAAAAAAGCCAAATAGGAATTAATTAGGGAAATTTAAATTTCTATCGTTCTCAGATACTGTACATGAATGAAAAATATAATGTAAATGAATGACATGAATAAAAAATGTATTTTTAATTCACATACAGTATCTAAGAACAATGGAAATTTAAATTTCCCTTATTAATTCCTATTTGGCGTTTTGCTTTTTGCTTTTTTCTGTGACAACGTTATTGCAATTAGGTGTACGCGAGTGCTGCATTGTCTTATTACCAGGCACGTGCCGTATTACTGTCTATAGTATGTTTGGATTCCGGTGAATTTTCAACGGTTATGTCAACAACGGAAGATCTAGACTGGTCAAAATTAATCCACTCGTGGGATGCAAGGTTCGAGCAATTTTTGCATTCCTCGCCTGTTATTATTTTCGATTCATGAAAGGTCAGCTAGTTTTGCAATTCAGAGCTTGATTGTCCAGGCATTATAATAAATTCTTCCTTGAAAGGGAAAAAAATTGAAGGAAATTTTTTTTCTCGGTGTCTTAAACTCTTTAGTGATTTGAATCAGTCATGCCATTATCATTAAATCATTGAATCGACCAGTGGGTAGGCAGACAGCCCACGTAGAACATACCAAGTGTCTGTACGTTACTGGACCTGTAAATGGATTGCATGGCTCAATTTCCCCCAAGAATGTTGAAACGAATCAGTTAGTGAGACGCTCCAAGTATTCAGCTGTGTAGAAACTAGCTGTACATCGATTCACTTAAGTTCTCTTCTGTTTCCTCGATATCTCGATCTTTAGGCATTTCAAATGGTTGTTCTTTAATAGTCTTCCGTGGTGTAGGTCGGTGGATGATTCACTTATCCACTTGACCTTTTACAAAAGGCGTACATTAGAGTACAAAAGGCAAGGGAGGGACAGAAAAATGTGACTAACTCGATACCGATACTACCGTATTTCCTGTTTACATATGGGGTTTAAGCTTTGGATTTTTCTCTACCCTCAGGAACAATGTTGAGATCGATGGAGACAATCTACCAAGTGAGATTTTTCCGCTCTGTTTACCCTGACCCGATCCTCTTAACAAGTGGGTAGTTGAGTTAAATAAGAATTACAATCATGGAAGTATATGTTATTGCTAATCATAACAAAGAAAAAACAAAATAGTTGAGTGGAAGATGACTTCTGCTCGGGTTGTCGAAACGTCAGTCACCAACAACAATTCTTCTCAGAACTACCCTCACCAGGTCGATCACACAATACGAACTACTGAGGTCTACTGATACTCCTGGGTTCAGACCATTTACTATGAAAAGAGAGATTACAATCAAGCTGACTTTTTGGGAATTCTTATAGGCCTCGCATCGAGAAGTGGGTGGGGAGGGTTTGTGATATAAGGGATTTAATGCCTGCTGTTTTCGGATTGATAAAAAATGTTTTTTCAGGTACCAAAAAACCTCGGTTCGATTTTCGGAAAGGCAATAAGACCTAATTCCGAAAAATGAATAGACCTTACAGCGGTTACCAGTCACACGAGCCCTTCAGCGATTTTTTCCAAGTTTTGGCGGACGTCAGCCAAATGTTTCCATGACAATAGTCGTGTTCATATCGTGTCAGTTTCACGGTCATTTTCGATCGTCGTTGGATCAGGTATCAGAGGTATAATCGCTCAGTTATTATATGACAAGGTAATTTGCAATTTCGCTGAGATGGAGGGTTATTATGTAGAGAAAACGTGGTCTGTCTTTAAATCACATGGCACAAACACTCTGTGCGAGTGAAACGTTTGTGAAGAAGGCGGCGTTTCGATTGTACGACTGAAACAAAAGTAGAGCCGTAAGCGATCCGCCAAAGAGAAAGTCAAAGGAACGAAAGATATCAGGTAGCTGAAAAAGTTGGCCTCTGAAATGAGTCGCTTTATGTGGAGACTGAGTCAGTTTTTATCAGCTTGTAATGGATGCAGATTATTTTCGCCGTAGAAATTCTCGTCATTCACCTTGCTAAACATAATCCATGCAGAGATCTATCTTGACGAGTTTCAAGCGTGGTTCAATTGGAATACCAGACAGGCAAATTATATGCAAAGCAAACCGTCAGCTGAACCATAAGGCAAGTGGGATTGTCAGTAATAAAAAGGCAATGAAAGCCGCAAGAGATTAGCAGTTAGATTTTTGTAGCTCATTCTAAAATAAATATATGTTATTGGCCGGCTGGGAGGTCCGTATAGGGAAAAACTGTGACCGAGGTCTTCAAAATGCTGCCCGAGTCCGCAGGCCGAGGGCAGCATTTTCAAGCCCGAGGTCACAGTTTTCCCTATATTAAGGACCGACCCTAAGCCGGCCAATAACATTTGTATCTTTTTTTTTCTTGCCGTAAACTGGCTTACAAGTGCGTTTGTTTACGCAACTTTGCCATTGAATCGGCTTACGCGCCGATACAAGCCAATCGCAAAAAATATAACGAGCGAAAACAACGAGTAAATCAGATACTATACGAAGAAAGATGTATTAAAGAACAGAATTATTTCGAGCTACTTTATGTTAGTGCATTTAGTTCTCTAGTTAAGGTCTCCAAAATTGTTTTCCAGGTGTGAATTTTTGTTCAAAGTTCGAAGTTGTACTACAAAAACAGTTTTTAACGATCATTGCGAATCACTCGACTGAATTAGACTTTTCTACCGTAAATTGAGTAGCAGATAACGAGAAAATTTGTCAAGTGTACTCCACAGCAATTCTCTGAAGTACAGCAACGATTACAGAGGGAAACTCGACTGAAATTGACTCAGTTTTTACTTAAAATTGTACAGAGAGACACACAGGATTACCCGCCATTACAGCGCAGAGCAACAAACAACCAAACAAACTCTCACAACTTAAAAAACTTCAGTTGAATTTACTTACAGTAACTTTCCTTTCCATTTAAAGGTGAATATTCGAATAATCAATTCATTAACGCATTCTTGAAACGACTAGCGGGTTCAAGTTTCAAATAATCAGTTCATTAATGCAATCTGACTGTAATTCTCCCATCGATTGAACCATCCACGTCGATCTATGATAAATAACATCAAGGATGAAAAGTTTTTAAAAGAAACATTAAAAGCCTAATCTGATGAACGTGTAGCCAATAATCCCTCCTCCACAGAGACTGACAGCGGAAGCTTATAACCAGTGGGCTACGTTTGTAACGCTGGTACAACATGTCATAGCATTATTTAAAGAATAAGAAACATTTCCGTGTTTTTATCGAGTTTTGCCAACAAACACGAACGAAAGAAAAAACTCTTTCAATCGCTGTTTCCTTTTACACCACCACGTCAAAAGCTCGCGCTAATAGGCTTAATCATAAAAATTACAATTTCCTCGATTGTGATTGGTTTAAAAAACTCCTATTTCCCACTAATTCACTTGTCTAGCTGTTATCGGACAGTTTGTTATCGGACACCTTGTTATCGGACAGTTTGTTATCGGACAGTTCAATAAGCCAATCACATTCAAAGATGTAGTTAAAATTAACCAATCACATTTAAAGTTGTGGTTTAAATCAACCAATCACAACCTTGGTTTCAATCACCATAGAAACAAGTGTACAAACTCCCAAATTGGGGCTTTCTTCAAAATGGAGAATTTTTTCCCTTGAACAATGATTATGTTTTAGAAGACAGAAGTGATTTATACTATCCTATGGCACAGGTGTTTATGCCAACTATCCCGACGAGTTCCTTTGTAGATATGTTAACATGTTCAGATGAAGTTCAGCCATCCACAGCATTGTTTATCGCTTCGCAACAACCGCGGCAAACGGAGGTAAACATCCACCCGGCTGTAATACCACTGCACAGTACGCTAGTATTTCCTCCCTCGAAAATCCTCATTTTGTTCAACAAAATCAAAATACAGGAACAATGACAGTAGACCAAGCCAGGTTTTCCCCTTGTATCAGACGGAGAAATTTCAGAAATAAATAATAGTAAAACCACAGCCTCCAAAAACATCGCTCGAGCGACTAAATCATGGATGACAGCATAGGTAGAACGTTGTAAAGCCAAAAACATTAATGCATTTAACTGCCAGTGAAAGACGAGAATTGTTTCACATTGCTAGCGGATACGTGCCTGTACAGTCCAGCTCGATATCTGCGATTTCTTCGACATTCCCTTTGCACAGTTCGGTGCCTGCAGCTTCAGCAAATCCACCAGCTGTAGGAGAATGTTCGTCCACCAGTTCCAATCAGTTCAAACCAAGTTTCTTCATTAGCGAATGTGGCAGAATTCACCGGTATGCCGTCGTCCAAATACAGCATGGCTACAAAAATCTCTCGGCGCCATTTTAAATTTTCAATAAACAGTTCAGTGTGTTTAAAAAACACCAGCATTAAGAAAATCCCCGTCCCAAAAAGCCAAGGAAACGAAGAATCATAATTGACTCTGGCTCTAATGTTTACAACTTGAAGTGAGCTGTCTATTGACTCAGCTTAAAAACCCTGAATCCTGCTGGAAAAACTGCCCTGGCAAGCGTTCGGAATTTTAACCAAGTTCTGCGCAGTTGAGCGTTTTTCATGCATGGTTGCGTTTTTGACTGACATAAGACTTGTTTTTCGCTCGTCACTTGGCAACCAGCAAATCCATTTTGACTGTTGTCGATTTCAGAGCCACATTAAATGCAAATTTTCCCTTTATTTCATAACGTTGATATTCTTCTTTTCTCGGAAATTGTAATTTTTATGATTAATTGGTAATAAGACTTCGTGTCGTCCAATTCTGTCTGTAATCATACTTGTGATAAACAAATCGGACTCCCGCTGCGCGGTCGTCCGATTTTGTTATCACTCGTATGATTACAGACCGAATTGGACTCCACTCAGTCCTATTACCATTACTTATCACGGTTTTCGGCGCCATCTTGACGGGTAGGCAAAGCGGTCGAAAGCGGTCAATTTTCCAAAATTGAATTTTACATAATTTATGAATATACTGAGCAGAAGATTGTATTTACGAAGTTTGTAAAATGTAACTTGGGTAGAACGCGCTCAATTACATTTGTCTGTAAAAATATGAAAAATTAGAAAAATTAACTGAGCGTCTTCTATCAAACCTACATTCTTCAAACTTGGTGAATACAATCTTCTACTTAGTATTTTAACGTTGTGATTCATTAATTGTGTAAACTGATTCAATTTTGAAAAAAGTGATTTGCCATCGGATTCCCATGCAAACACTGTAATTACCGCTTTGCCTACCCGTCAAGATGGCGCCGAAACCCGTGATAAGGCCTATTCTGTGCTGCTATCGAGTAATAGATTTGCTCACCGTCATTGCGCGCTTTTTTATAGGGTGTCTTCTAAAATGCTTTACTTGTGCGATATAAAGAATCTTAAGGGCTTCGCCGACAACCATTTTTTACTGAGAATTACAGAAAAAACATGGCATTACTTAGGTCGTGGATCCGATCGTTGAAATTCTAACCAAAGAGAGTTATCTCGCCTACTCCGGTTTTATTAACGCATTTTGGGGCAACTTTAATTCTTTGAAAAGGATTGATCTAAGTTGTGTTAATTTTTATGGATAAGACTTCATTCTTGGCAAAACATTCTTTTGCAGCCGGAAAAGGAAACATTTTGTTTGTCTCGATTTCTTTCCAATAGCAGTTAACTGAAGGCATTGGAACGGAACATGTTTGCTAATTCAAAGTGTGCTTTCAGTGGGTTTGTTTTGATGGTATCCTACCCAAGCTTTAATAATTTACTGAATACGTGGGTACGTGATAATGATATATTTTGAAGTCACCCGCAGTAGCAATTATACTTGCTGTTTCATTAAATATTTTGGGTAAATTTTTTTAATTTAAAGAAACCGGCACTTTTGTTTCGACCATCAGGATATTGATCCCTTTCAGGTACTTGAGGTTTATCATTACAAACGTGCTTCAGATGATCCTTGTAGAGAGAACTTGTGAGGCTGACTTACTTTCGGCGCCTAAGGGCCTGTTTACATGGAGGGTGCCCCGGCTAACCGAGCTCAATGCTAACTTTTCACACGTTTCTTTAGAAAACGCATTGAAGCGTTTACATGATAGACAGGGTAGCCCGCCTACCCGGGGCACGTTGTCTACTTGCCAGGGGCACCCTCCCTCCTTGTTAACAGGCGCTAATTGCTTTCCGTGTCTCTCAGAACCTGAGAGACACAGTAAATCATGAAGAACCGTTTTGAGAAAGGTTGCGCAACAATAGCTTAAAAGCTTGGAATAAGAGGAATTTGAAATTAATCAGCTAGACGAGAACTTTATCATCCGGCATGCAGGGGGTACAACATAACGAAGCGAAGCATTCTTACGCGAACTGGGCCGACAGAGCTCTTAGTTATACTTGCTTAGTAAGGGACTGGTGCGAATAGAGCGATTGCATTTACGTGTCCAGAAGTCGTGCAATTTATTGGAACAAAAGGAAGTGTTCACATAAGAAAAGAGTTGAACTCCCACAGGATTGGTTTCGAACACCAATATGGCTGCCATGACGTCAAGTGCATAAGCTCTATAGTACTCACATCTTGAGTGATGATCGGAAAGCTTCGCTTACCGGAATCGTCGCCCTTCGGGCGCCGACCATTTAAGCGGATAGGATTTCAACCGACGGGATTTGAATTAACAACAGATCGATTCGCGCTACAATTGTATGGTGAATTTGAACCGACGCCATTTGAATTAACAACAGATCGATTCGCGCTACAATTGTACGGTAAATTTAACTAGAAATACGGTCAAATAAGACTCCTCTGCTCCCTGTGGACGATGCAGCTAACTTCTACACACTAGTAGTCAATTTGCTTGTGATATCTCTCGTAATATTTTCTCTTCCCAATCTTTTTTCTTCTTGTGTTTGTCGAAGTCTAGCATACGCTTCTTTCTCAAAGCGGCAGGTAATTTCTTTTTCTTCAAGGTCTTGATCATCACGACAATCAGTGACGAATCTCCTTTATTCAATCCCCTCTGAACAGCCACGACGTGCAACTCCTCTCGACAAACGTTGCTAGCAGGTAATTCTCAGACAAAACAATCAACACCTGACGGCTCTAGTGCCGTTCCGCACACTGTGGGCCATGTTCTGGACGATGAGCCTTGCAATTTCAAGGTTCCGGCTGTGGATGCTGTAGTCAATCGAGTGCTTCTCAAGAATTGAGATGAGATTTTCAGTGACCCAACCAAAGTCCTTTGAACTGTAGCTGATAAAGAGTCGGTTTAAGAGATCCTCATCAAGGAGGCCAGCTACCAAGGATAGAAACAAAATGAGAATAACAAGTAAAACTAAGGCTCATGTCTTCAGATCTGGCATGCAGGTTGCGTGGACAACTGAATAAGAAGATGAACCGGCTTCACAAGCATTTAGTGGCCTAAAGATGGCCGCAATCGGGAAGATTGAAGCTAAATTATGACTGCTTATGACAAGATTCGTAAAAACTTGGTACTGCTAAAAGATAGTTTATTAGAACTATAATTAATAAGGGTTACATAAGCAATAAACTCGTTTGAAATTTATTAGGTATCATAATGAAGCTTAAGGACGTTCGCGCGAAATTTTTCCAGTCGATAGAATTTTTTTAAATTTTTACTGCAGGCAGATAATGAGTTACTTGTGCCAGAAATGCAAAAAAAATTGGGGGTCACCGTTTTCGTTTCAGAGATAAAGCGTGTGGTAAACTATACTGATTTCGAAAAATTGTCGCGTATCATTGAGCACGGTCTACAGGGGTTTATAGTTAATAATATCGAAGGTGGGTCAACGGAGGCAAACGATCTTAGTCACATTTTGTAGAAGTGGGTCTGTTGCGTAAATAATTCCTAATTTTACTTACTTCTTCACACAATTTAACACTTTAAGAGGCATTTGAGTCCACCGCACAGATGCACGAAGAGCTACTAAAACCGGAATTCGATGGCGCATTTTGCCAAAAATTTAAACTTCTAGTCGATAGATTTTTTTCATTTTTTCCCTAAACGTAGAAAATCAGTTGGGAAAATGATCCATCGAAAGAAAAAATGGGGTCACCGAACGTCCAAGATCGTTAAATCCAGTCAAAGCTCTAGCAATGGCCATTTGCCTTATCATTTGCTTATTTTATGACTTAGCGCGGGCGCTCATGGATGACGTGGCATGTGAATATGCGTGCGCAGTAAGGATGCGCAGAAACAATTAGCGCGAACGTCCTTAAAAGCTTCTGGTTAACGTCGCCTAAGCACATCATTGCTAAATTAGTTAAAACAAAGCTTGCTACCTGCCTACCATACAAACCACAAACATATAGTCCATGGGCCAGAGCCACTCAAATGTACCAATTCGAGGGACCAACCGATAGTGGTACGGATTTGAAGCTTTCCCGAAGGTGATTCCAAAAATTCATGATATCAATCCCAAGTCGGTAGCTTTTTTGTGTTTTTGAAGCATTGGAATATCGTCAAAGATCCCTTTTGCATGAAACCGAGGCTGAATTTTAAAAGTGCTATAGGATTTATCGTTGCGAGTGAAAACTTTATTTATGATATCAAAGGAAAAGAAAGAAGCGTTTTTGATAGCTTTGTTATGTTAGATTTGGATATTTTTCGAAAACGACAACATAAGAAATAATTTATTATGAGCCTGTACTCGCAATGCATCATGGCTAAAATTAAAGATGGCGACTGCCACTAAGGCAGGTGAGTGTTTGTTTGTCACTACTTTATTATCTTTTTAACAAAGAAATTAAATTTAGACAGAACAATTATTATTGCGCATTATTAAAGACTATTAATACCTTAAGAATGCTTTTAATTTTGTCAATAAATAGTAAAAAATATTTTCAAAACGTACAGTCATTCGAGGCAAATGGAGTTTGATAATAAGATAAACTCACTCTCACTCAAAACATTCTCCGGACTTTGAATAATGTAGTCTACGGCTACCAGTGCAGGCTAATGAAGGATACCGTACTAGATTTTTTCTTTTTTTTCTCAAGTCGTTTTGGCAATTTAAAGGGGAAACTGTACTGAAAAAGCTAGCCATTCGAGTTCATCAATAGCCCGCGATTATTAAAAGTCGAGACGGAGCCGTGAACTGTAGGGAAGCCGAAGCAATCTCTATAGCAATCTATAACCCTTTAATGTATTTTTTACATCGCGGGAGATGTCTTCGTACTGCATATTTCTATTTTTGTTCCAAAGGAGCCAACCGAAAGTCATATATAATATAGCATAGGGTAAACGACAACGGAGCGAGGAAGAATGTATAATTCAGGTTGCAACGATACTGGAGAATTGGCAACCTTAAAGGACCTCGAGTCTTGGAAAACACTTTTAAAGGCCGCAACTATTCGTAACCACAAGCCGATTCTTGAGATAGCAGAAACTCTAGAAGAAGGAGAACCAAATAAAGTTACTTACCACAGGCAATTCCGTAGCGTATTTACGCTGAATAGAAACCTCGACAAGTTATTTTAATTGCATGCCAAAGAGAGAGCAAATTGTAACTCCACTGATAGTCGCAGAATTTTCATCCGACAACCCACGACCATTCCTAGTAGAATTTATCAGCGGGTTTGTATCTTTTGCGAAAAGGATAAATACACCAGGAACTCTCGCACAAGGGAGGAACTGATTCAGTGCGTGGATATGCGCGCCGATGAGACGATCAGGAAGGCTGCTGTAGGAAAAAATGATCACCGAATGTTGGCTGTCGTCTCTAGAGAGCTTGCTAAAGCGTGCTATCATGCTTTCGCAATTACACCCGGAATATCCCTGTCAATGGGGATAAGAAAGAAGACAGCGATGTCCACCGAATATTCCCGTGCCGAATTGCAGGGTTTTGAGAAATTGTTCGACTACATTAGAGCCGATTTGCTACAAAATCCTAGGATTGTCAGATTGAGCGAGTTATATGCCCTGTTTACGTCTTTTCTTAATTCTTAAGCAGAACTAGAAATACCAGAATCAACAACAACCCATTTCAAAAGAAGTCTTCAGAAGAATTTAGAGGTGCAATCGATTTTGAAGATCTGTATGGGAACAAGCGAATTTTTGCGATTCCAAGAAATCTTCCGAGACTGAACTTAGCCAAGCAAGTTACAGAGAAGAGTAACACTACTTCGCCAGCAATAGCGATAAATCATTTACCGCCCTTAGCCTAAGAGAAGCGTCCAAGCTCAAGACACCGAAGCCTAATGGCCTCCAAAACCATCTGACTTAACTGAAAATGCCGTGAACATTCCAGAAGTAGTCAAAAAGTTCTTATATACTCTTATCACTGGTAGCACTAGCTTTTCAGGAATGGAATCTTGTTCGCCAAGGACACATGGCCTTCTGCTGTCATCAGGACAAGACCTGATATTTGCTGTAAGTGGCGGAAGGCAGAAGCCCCCCCGAAGCATATTGTACGCCGTCAAATCTCTAGCCATCAATATTGACCTTAGATCTTGAACCGATGTGGCCACGGAGTTGCGTACACCCAACTAGAGGAGATAGATACCGTACTGTGCCTTCAAAAGATGGCGGAAACTCCTGGTAACGAAGTTCCTCTTCCTGAAAACATCCGCCCGTTTGTCAGTACCACTCTCGCCTGGGACAACATCGATCGTCTCGAAGAAACTTTGTCTGTTTCTGTCCTCAACTTCCACCCCGCGTCAGTACCTGCAATGGTTAAATCGAAAAAGAGAAGCAAAGGTACAGTGGACGACGCCAATCTTCCTATTTACAATGCAGGTAATCGTCGCGGTCCCCCTTCTCGAAGATATGTAGAGGTGACATCAACACAAATAATGGAAGACGCTTGAAAAAGGAACTTGCTATGGATTTTGGCGCGCCTTCATTCCAGTGAAAACCAAACCATTCCAAGCTGGACTGGATTCAATATTTTGGTAAGAAACGAGCACGTGGTGGCAAACGATAGCGTAGATTACCTCCCAGGTATCAACGCTCCGGCGACTGATATGTCTACCGTGTACCAAGTCCTGACGAAGTCGCTTCAGATCAAAGAAACCTTGCGTCTCCAAAGCATTGTTGTTGTGTTCAACCAAGCACTGTACGCCAAAGCTACCGAGATAAAATGGAAACACAGTGCCCAGTTTATTGCTATTGTTTTGAGAATGGGAGTTTTTGAAAGCGTTTCCAGGACGCTGGTTTGCAAAATGTACGCGTGGAATCTGTAGTGATTGCTGACGGATCCGCGGCTGGCGTTTTGGAAGGTCGTAGTTGTAATCGTGTCATGATCATCGGGTTTCACAAGCTCATGTTCGAGGCTCTTAACCGACTAGCGTGGAATGAGTTTCAGCGGTGGATTGAAGAACACCACGAAGACCAGAAACCTTGTGTGGATGACCTTATGAACGGACTGAAGCAGCTTATTGAACCGGAGTTTAAGGACGTCATGAGAAGTCCCTTATTTGAAGAGATCTCGCAGCTATTTCTGTCGTATTCAAACCACCTTCATCATGGTAACGGAAAGCTTTCGAAGTTCTGGATGTCGTATGTTGACATGGTCGAGGTGCTACTGGGACTGATAACAGTGATAAGAGCGACTAGGGAGGGAAACTGGTCAATGCACCTCCCTTCTCTCAGAGGAATTGTCCCCTGGTGCTTCGCTTATGATAATGTCAGTTACGCCGGGTACCTCTCTGCGTATCTCTTGGATATGTCCCATCTTCCCGAGGAGCACCCAGACGCGTTCAAGTATGTAAGTTCGGGAGGACTTTCTGTTGAGCTCGGCAACAGCAATCCTTTTGGGAGAGTACCTGTTGACCAAACCTGTGAAGAGACAGTAAATAAGGACACTCAAACCTCAAGAGGCAGGAAAGGATTCAACCTAAAACCCAATGCCGTCTGCAAGTACTATTTGGTGGCGAAATATCGAAGCACATTCCTCAGGCAACTTAGGGACATGCTGCATATAAACAGCTTTTCTCCGAAACACAGTGACTTACATCGTTTAAGGATCACGCGCGAAGCAACTGACGTCAAGAACATAATTTCATTACTTCAAGATACTTGGCTAAATCCCTTAAACCCCGAACTTCAAGATCTTGTCTGGCTAACGACCGGAAAAGTCGCCCCTTCTGAAGTACAGGATGATCTGCTACGAGCGAAAGATCTTTGTTGGTGAAGAAGTTTACAAAGCTTTCAGAGGATAACGTCTCGAATGTGATCCGCCAAATGTAAAATTCCGCGACACCATGAAGAAAGAAAAGATTTTTTGCACAAATGATTGTCATAACAGACTGCAGAAGCTTGCAGATGAGTGAGGTCCTCACCCATCCTCTCGGATCACTTCCATGGACACTGGCCAATCCAGATGGCACTTTGCGCAAGACCAATAAAGCAACCTTTGCAAAGGAACTCCAGAAGAATGTACAAGCCGCATATGTTATTCCCCAACCATCAGCATGCTTAATAGATGGCATGGCTTTAGTTCAACGTCTAAAGGGTGGCCAGAAAACATTTGCTGAGATTGCCGAGTCTCTACTTAGCAAGACGTTAAACGAAGGCACTTCGACCGACAGAATTGATGTCGTATTGGATGATTACCGAGACGACTCAATAAAGAGCGCGAAACGAGAGAACAGAGGAGACGGTTTAGCGAAGCGAGTTTCGTAACCTCCAAGCAGATTTGCCAAGTCCAAGTCAGACAATGGAGAAAATTCCTGTGCGGTTCACGGAACAAGCAGGCTTTGATAGTCTTTATGACTAAGGAATGACAGAGGGAAAAGTATGTAGACAAATTATCACGAAAGACGCTCGTGGTCACCTGTGGCAGGGAAGCCTACCAGTTGTAATCCGGAGTGGTTGAACGTCTGACAAGTTTCCATGTTCACTGTGAAGCGTTATTTTACTGAAATCACTTTATCTTGTAATATTTTATTTGAATACTTATTAAATTGAAACATGGAATTTGGGGCATCATTGTCAAAGTTTCAAAACAAGCTTCATGATTTCGCTATGTGTGGAAACAAGCACCCAAAGGTGAAAACTGTCGTTTCTACGGCATTCGTTGCCATGGCAACGAAATAAACACACGAAACTTCCAGGAAAGAAAATTCAAATAGATATTTATAATATATCCAAGTTTCACATCCTGCGGGTATCATGGTCCAAAGATATTAATTTTTTAATGTTGAGCATTATGCAAGATTGCCAGATTTTTTATCCTACTGGAGACCCCACCCCCGTCAATTTTCAGGTCATTTCATCAATAAAGCTACCGATTCAGCGTTGATATCATGGATTTTCCTAAACTTTAATAACTGTAGATTAAAAAAATCCATGATAGCTCTGGTCCCTCCAATTGGTACAAAAAACCCTATTTGGGGGGTCTTGGCCCATGGACTAATATGATTAGACGAGTCGGTAACTTACATCATCTGCTTATTTCTCAAGATTGCGATAAAAATAAAGTGTACGTGAACAACCTAGAACTATCATTATCGGTTAGTTTACAGACTTTCAGATAATATAAAGCGCAAGTGAACCGGTTATTTGGTATGACCGCTATGTGGGCATAGGCAGCGGACAGTATCTGGACAGGTAGCTCTTCATTTAGTCAACATATAATTTCCCGAGCAATGGAGTGAATGGACATAGCGCAGGTCAAACAATAGTTTCTATTGTACGGTTCTTCTGATCTGGCCCTTTTAAATGCTTTATGAGCCGTTTTTCCCATCCTTTCCTCTCCATGCTGTCAGAGTAATCAAGAAATGTTGCTGCTCGTAGTGGTTTGGGCAACTGTTCCCTGTCCGTCCTGTCAAGTCTGATAACAGTAACTGTTCTGAAAGCTGCGCTGTATGACCCTGTATAGCATAGTCAAGCTCTTGCTTGCAGTATTTACTAGATGCATAACTTCCGGACGACACTGCCAACACTTTGCGGTTCTGGTACACACTTTCTGCTATGTTTTCCACGATTGCCTTCCCTAGTTCAAAGTGCACGTGGTCCACGCAATAGTTGACTTGGTTTTCACGCAGCAAACGCAGCAGTTCTACGTCCACCCAAGGGAA
>JAHPZR010005103.1:27500-35000 GCA_019787425.1 Platygyra sinensis
TATCCATGAAAATTTGTAATCTTTCATTTTTTCTCAATAATATGTTGTTTCACCCTAAATTTGTAATGTTTGAGTTACTGCGCATGCGTGTTGCACCATTTCGTTTATAGGGGACAGAGTGACATCTCCCACAAACGTCAGCGGACTTTTAATGATCCTAATATAAGAGGCATTTCACTTAATAAAATAGTAACGAGGGTTACCCATGGTAACCTCGCCTTCTTAGACTGCCATCTTAGATGTGTTAAGCTACGTCACCAGGGTGACGTCATTAGGGTCTGCTATCTTGAATAATTAGGATTAGGATGCGCCATCATGGTTCATTGGCATAAAAATTCTATATCTGGTGGTCCAGGGTTAGGGGTCATTTGCATAAAATTTGTTATATATAAACAACGAATACGAATAGGTGGCAGAGTAAATGGTCCCACAACTGTTAGCAGATATTTCATGACACGTATATAACAGGCATTCCACGTAATACCTAATAAATACCACCTTCTTAGGCCTCCATCTTGGATTTATTAATCGGGGTTGTAACCGTTGCTAGGAATACGTCACGTCATCAGGGTGACGTCATTAGGGCTAAGTCGCGTTAGGGTTAAAGCTGATTTCCAGTCCGTACTGCGCACTCTCGAGAGTTTGTTTACGACTTTTGTTTTGTTTCATGTAAGACGTCACAAAATGTAGCATTTCGCATCTACTTACATGAAGTAAATTCAAACTTTCATGTCAACCGCCATTTTCGACACGAAGCTTTATGCTTCATTCTTCCTGATATATCACTTGATGAAAAACTTCACAGCTGTAAAAATCAATGAAGCTGTTGGAAAAAGAGTTTTAAAGGTCTCAAAGATAAGGTATGTGATTCTTAACGAATAACATCGATTCGCATTCCATCGAGTGAGCCGTTTGTAATGTTTATAAACATTAGGTTCTGAGACTGCGCAGTACGGACTAGAAATCATCTTTAAGTCCGCTATCTTGGTTTGAGGGTCAGAGTTCATTTAATATGCGCAACATGAAAGCGAGGCAATTTGCCCTATTCTGGTCTACAAGACTGCTAACATCTTTAGCAAAGGCACTTTGGATTGCTGGTTTGTTCTCATAATGGTTTTGGCTTTCGCTAGCGGAGGTTACTTCCTCGAATTTTTCAACCATTCGTGCAAGCTCTGAACCAGCGACTAGGCTTTGGTAGATTGTGCTAGCATAATTAAGCAAAAAGAACATTATTTTGAGCTTTCATTTCAGTTTAGCACTGCAAGTATAATCCGAGCTTCTATGTGCTGAAAACCAGAATTAGAATAATTCTTTTTGTATCTTATTTCTGTATTGTGTTTGGATTATATCGAGGTCTGTGCTAGGGCCCATGATCAAATATGGTCCGGCAGACTCCATGTCACCCTGTGGTCAGCATATTTGAAAGACTGAGACTCTCGTCAGGCCACTACGCTTATCGCTCGGAGGCTCGGCTCCTCAGATCTCAGATCAAAGATGGTGTCAACCTCGAGTACATTCACTTCCAGCACTTCCAGTGCCGAACCGAGAGACTTTTTCTCAAGATGTGCACATGTGTATTTGCGATGCTAAAGACTGTGAGACTGGAAGGTGGACTATATGAATGTTTATTATATGGCTAGCTCCGTGAGCGGGCAAGATGAACCAAATCGCGCGCTGTGATTGGCTACCCGAGCGGGCAAGATGGAGCCATCTTGCCCGCTCGGGACTACCCGCTGCATCCCGAAAGCAAAACTTCACCAAAAGCCATATAATAAATCCTTTATTGACCAAGTTTGTTCGGTCAAGATGGCTGGATATTGGCCTCGTTCTTTTTTTTGCGAGTTTATGGACCTCGACTTCGTCTCGGTCCATAAACACGCAAAAAAAGAACTTGGCCAATATCCAGCCATCTTGACCTCACACTTGGTTGGTCAATAACCCATACTTATTGCCCCCGCAGGGTTTTTGGCCCCAGAGGGCCAAAAACCCGAGGAGGCACCTTAGGATTCCCCGCGTAATATAGAGGAAGACTGGAGAAGAGAGAATATAGGTATTTCCGGTAGATTGTATAGCCGCAAAAAACCTCGATTTGATCGCTTGCACGTCCGCAAGGTATCAACGTTTTTTCCGCAAATGGTCATGGGCAGCCAGCAAAGAGACACACACGCGAGGACTTGTGGGATCGGCGTCTTTGCCACGAGCTTTGTCCTTGGTTCAGATCTCGAGTTCAAGCGTCCGTGAAAAGCGTCTGTTTTTGCCGTCTTATTCCCTAATAAATTCGCTTCGAAATGCCCGAGATTCTGATCTGATCCAGCAAATTGAAGACGCTTTCAAAGATCAACTGAAGATAGATTTTGGGAGAAAAACAGCTCAGAGGATATCGTAGGAAATTCTGAAGTACAGTCGAACCCCGCTATTTCAAACTCGTTAATTCGAAGTCCCCACTATTTCGAGGTAATCGTTTTTTCCCTACACCTTAAATCAACCCCGTTATTTCGAACTTGTCAACATCAGAGTACAAGAAGAAACTCCCAAGCGACCAACAAAGAGTGAGTTCCGTCAAGCAGTTGAGACTCTCCCACGCTACAGTTTGTTTGGCTGTCGAGGGAGCCGAGATTCAAGGGCAACTGAAGCCAGTTGTCATTCGACAAAAGTATTAGAAACAATCAAAAGCAACAGAGCACTCAAAGATTTTTCAATGCAACAGCATCTGCTGAAGTTATCCGACATTTAATTTCAGTATTTTTATTTAATCAGTGTCTTTCATCAAACTGTATTGTATTTTAAAATGTTTCACTGTTACGAATTTTACGCTTCCCCGGTTATTTTGAAACCCCGCTATTTCGAACTTTCTCCCATTTCCCTTGGGTCTTCGAAATAGTGGGGTTCAACTGTCACTACTAGAAATTCGAGGCCAGTGTGGTTCAAGAAAGATAGCTAAATGGCTAAATACCCTTCCGATCGTCAGTTTTAGCTTTGGCATCTCGTTTCAGTTGGATCGCTTATTTTTACCGCTGAGTAATCTTACGTGGCGTAGAGCCCATGTGACGGCTGGGTGGCTGGCAGGGATCCAAATGTAAATGTTTGCGGCGTTTTCGTTAAGGACAAAAAGCTCTACTCTATTTGCATACATGGCGACTGTAACGCGATACTTCTGGTAACATCTCGGAAAAAATCTTCACTTCTGTTAACTTAGTTGATTCTTTGGAACATATTTATGCATGCCTAAGTTGCTTGAGATCTTCTTTTTTAAACATGTATTTTTAATTGTAATCAGATCACCGGTTTATACCAGCAAAATCCTTCGATTTTTGCTGATCGGTCTTTCTGTATAAATAAAGATATTATTATTATTATGAGCGATATAGTTTACGAAAAATTTAAAATGTTAGTTCATGCAATAACGTTCAATATTATTGTTTTCAATCAGCAGAAATTAAAGAAAGCGGGGGCAGCTTTAGTGATAACTATTACTAGTTAAAGTTAAAATTAATAGAGTTAAGTTACTGGTGATCTTTATTTCCCGTAAAATCTAAGTAGCATAATTTTGGTGAAAGAGGCACAATTGTGGCATAATTTCTACAAAAATGAGCACTGCTAAAAGCACAATATGCTTTTTTTTCGAGCACAATCTACCAAAGCCTACCAGCGACTATCGATCTTTTTAGGGCCGCGGGGTTCTCGGTCAGACCGACAGCACCTTCTTCGCCTTTCTCGACGGCATTAACTTGTTCATTTTCGATTTAATGACGAACGCAAAAATCCTGATTGGTCAGATTTAATGAATTACCTCATCCATCCTTCTGATTGGTCAGAGACCTGTCATTGGAACCATTAAGGTCTTGTCTCATTTATATTCAACAAGGCGGATAAATCAAGAGATCGTTTCGAACTAATTCATCATATGTTAGCCGATGTTAGTACTAAAGCCTCATTTCAGAATTATTAGCAACCGGATTATGGAAGTCGAGGTCATGAATTTGACTGCCTGCATGATATTTGGCTCAGAAGCTAGTTTGTTTGGAAGACATCGAAGGGGGCAAATTTGACGTTCTCTGAGCATCGGAGGGAAGTGTCACAGATAAGCGATTCCTACAATCACTGAAGAAGAACACTACTCAGTAGCAGTTTAGTGGCTTGTGAGTCGCATACCATTAATTTGAAACATGAACAGGCTGTATAAGATCAGATTTCAAGACATAAATAGTTACTGCCTTTGGAGGACGAAACGACACCGAAAACAACAAAATTTCAATTCATTTACTATAGCGGATAGTTAACATTAGAGAAAATACTGGAAAATAAAAGCGAAAAGACATATTTAAATAACAATATTTCCGAAAATTTCTTCGTCTGCGACAATTAAATAATACAGCGTAGTGAAAGAAAGATAAAAGTTGTAAATAAAAAAGACGACAAAAATAGCCAATTATTTTGCGATAAATCGTATTTTAACTGTGCTAAATTAGTGCCCGCTTAGTTCTTTTCTCAGGTGTTTTTTAGCAGCTAAATAAAACTAAAAACTTGTACTTGAATGACGTGAATAAAGTAAACAAACACGGCCGCGGAGGTAGCTGTAAATTAAATATGCAGAAATCCACGATGCAAAAATACTGTTAACTTTAAATACCTAAATTTGCCAAAGAAAGGTAACCAAATGAAAGAAACGCGACAGGAAGTTCAATAACAATAAATTTTCATTCAAGATGAGGCAGAAAAAAACTATTTAAAAAGGAAAAAAATGTTCAAAATTTTGCGAACATGCTTCGCTGCGTGATAGTGACAGCATCAGTTAATTCACGTGCGGAAGCTTGAGTTTTTGCCGACGGCTTTTGCAGTCAATTTATCGGCCGTGTCTTTACTCGTGGTTCAAACATTTGAATTAAACTTGGATGTAATACTGCACATTACCTTTTCTGTTTTGTAAAGTCCAAGAAAATGCTTTAAATTCGCGTTCTGTATCCAAAACCCACTTGACAGTACACCGACTTTGCAAACACACGGACTTTGTATTTACCTTCAAAAGCATCCTTAATTTCCGTGTCTGAACTTTCTGGCCCCAAAACTACAGCTTTGACTCCTTTCCCGTTCAGGCTGGACACCAGGTCTTTCTTCAAGGAAATCAAAGGAAAAATCACAAGACTAACTGTCTCCACAACTTTTCTTTCACCATGTCGAAAAACGTCCAACACAAACGGCCCGTAATGGTGAATGTTAAACTCTCTCCAGATCCAGTCAGTGAACGCGACGACTAATGTATTCTTCAACTACTACGTTGATTCACTCCGATTTCTTCGAAATCAAGCTTCTTGAAGAAAGCATCTTGTTTGGGCTTAACTGTGTTGTGTGTAGCTTGCGAAAGGAATCCCGGTGCAAAACAAACCATGAAGACCTTCCCTCAAAACAAACGTTGCGACTCTATTTGCCGACGAATGAACACATGTGACCTCTAGGCTTTAAAAAGGCACTCCCGATTGTCCGAAACATCCACAAACACCAAATATACTCACTGACAGTCGTTCTGTAAAGGACAAATTACCCACAGAAAATCCTCGTACAGACTCGAGCCCGCTGAGCTGTCTGAGGTTTTATAGTTGATACTGATCACGCTGTTTATTTTTTCCGGGTGTGGGCCGGTAATTTTAATTTCCTTTTTTTTTTCTTTTTTTTTTTTGTCCTTTATTTTTAGCGATACAAAAAATAATTGCTCTGTGTTTATATCATTTCACCCGCTATATGCGCATTTACCGTACCATAAAACTGTACTTCAACGACTTCTGTTTCTGTAAAATCCATACGAATTCCGCATCCAGTGAGAACTTGTGCTGCTCATCGATTTTACGATTCTCAATGTTCTCATTTTCGGTAGCCGAGTCTTCTTTAACTTATATCTTTTAATTTAGACCTTTAAAACAGCTTATTTTAATTAAAGATTGACAGCAATTTTAAAAGTAAGCCGCGGCCGCGAGCGTACCTCATTTGCATAAAGTTTACAGCCCATCGAGGGACACATTTGCCCACAACTCACGATAACTCGTGTCGCGCATGCTCACGAGTTAAAAATGCGCACTTCAATTTTAGCTTAATTCAATTACATAATAAATCTTCTCCCCAATTCATTCGTCTTATGGCACAAAATGTCGGCTAAGCAAAGTAATTGTTCACTTCACGAAATACTTCAGACTCCTTGTGGATCCTCGAGGGACAAGGAAAGCCATGTTTTTCTGTCGGAGTGCAACGCGGACATTTCTGCGCATTTGTCGAGTAGTCATTTATCGAAATGTGGCGATGTTACTGAAGCCGAGCTGATCATGGCTAGAGCGGGTATTCGTGGGATGTCGGCGACGCAAGTCACACGCATCACCATCTGCCCAAGGCACAGACACTCGCTTGGAAGATTCTGGCGAGCGCCAAAGTCATGCCAATACCCTGGGCATACCGGGAAAGTTACAAGTTTGGCGGGAAAACACGTCATAAACTTCCAAATGGCCGACGAAATATGTTTTCTTTTTGGCAAAACTATTACTGCTGTCGGATCGCGTAAGTGTAATATCTTTTCCTAATAGTAAGATTACATATTTATATTTTGTTGTTACTTTTCGCTACGGTTTCGGGCAATGACGCATTTCCAAAAGCGAATCCTCTGTAAATTATCAGATTTGGCTTCTTGATGATATTTCATGTACCGGTCAATTCAAAACTTCAATACTCCCCCACGGGCATTTCACATTTGAATTTTCTGGCGGGGTAATCCCCATCCCCCGTTCAAAACACTAACGAACATGATTTTTCCTTAAATTCCTCTTGCGTCTCGATCTCCGCGATCTCTGCCACGATTTTGATCCGCGTACCAAAATGCTGAAATTTTGCTCAAATTCACACCCACCCGTCCCATACAGTGGTGAATTCCCCACCGCGATTTTGGGCAAGGTTATCAAATTCCCGCTCCCTTAGACACATAATTGTGTCAAATGACCCAGGTTTGCCCGGTGAAGGTGTTGGTGTTTTACTTGATCGATACATTACTCACCAGGAACTTTACGCCAGTGCTTGGTCCAAAGAAGGTCAAAATAGGGGTGGGGCGGCAGTTTACCTTAATAGTCCTTCTACCTCTTGAGCAATTAGGATGGGGAGGGGCATTAACAAGCATTTGAACACTTTTTATTTTTTAATTAGGCGGAAGGTGTTCTGTGTATGATGAGCTCTGATACAAAAAATGACTTTTTTGTGAAAAGCTTATGACACCACAACCGCAATTTTCGGTCGAAATGATGAATCAAATTAATTTAACTAGTAATAGTTATCACTAAATCTGCCCCCGCTTTCTTTAATTTCTGCTGATTGAAAACAATAATATTGAACGTTATTGTATGAACTAAAATTTTAAATTTTTTTGTTAACTGTATCACTCGTACTGTTCAAGTAACTTAGGCATCTTACCTTAAATATGATCCAAAGAATCAACTAAGTTAACTAAACCAACACATTCTGTTTAACTCA
>JAHPZR010005106.1:0-5000 GCA_019787425.1 Platygyra sinensis
TAGCGACATCCATTATTTACTTTTGATCAACTTTAACGCAACCTTCACTTCAAAAATGGATCTCCAGCTTATCCAAATACTAAAGGAAGCTTTTTGCCACTACTTAGAAGACCAACAAACGATCCTGACCGCTAGAAGACGTATTTTCGCCGAGTGCAAGGGTTATGCAAATGAACTTTGACACGAGCGATAGTTGTGTAAATACACTGATTGTGGCAGATTTTATTCTGTTGTCGCGTGCAATCCAAGGAGATACCCAGCGGTTTGAACTTATGGAACGGTTTATTAAGGTAAGAAATTTACTGTGATGTGCTTTTTAGCCTTCATTTAGACCCAACTTTTGAAATTTTCTTCCTCAAACTTGGCTAAATTTTAGTAGATGAACAAAGGCCTCGGAGTAGGGTGACTTCCAGCCTCTCTGGTAAGCTTAGAATTTTCCGAAAAGTTTCCGTATTTCGTCAGTCAAAGTAATGAATGTACCTTAGAACTTCTACGAAAACGAAATTTTGCGAGCTGCATTTTAGGGGACGTAGCACGCTTCACAAAATCGGTGAATTTTACCTTTCTGATCACGGTCGGCAACCTCAGTTCGCCCAAAATTCAATTTTGGCTCGTAGCAAAGCAAAAATAAGAAACTGGAAAATAATAAATTGCTTTTTTATATATATGAACCAAACCCTTTTCACTGACAAAAAATGAGGGAAAATTATTTTTGGTCCCGAAGTCGAGTGGACCGCTTTTAGAGAGACTGCCACTTAAATTTGCACTCGCCTTAAAATGTGAATGTCAGCATATTCAAGTCACCGAGATGAGGACCTTCAACAATTTGTAGAGCCATGGTAACAATTTTAGTTTGTTATTAATTAATGGTAATGAGAAGTCTATTTATTTGGGGCACTTTACAACAGTCAGGCATTTGTGGCTGTTGTTTACAGTACTATACCTTATGCCTAACCTGGTTACATTTTGCACCATGATAACAAATGGATGTTACTACCTCAGCAGCTTTTGTTTGACAAAGAAGTAATAAACTGATGACATGTGTTGCAAAGGGTTTGAGTTCAAGAAATAGCCATATGTGTTCCTTTAGTTTTTACAAATTATTAATAACTTTAATTTGAAGAGGCCATAACTTCATCTGAAAATGCCATTGAATCAATCATATTATTTGTCTCTAAGTTCTTTTCCCCTGTTAATTAATTTTGCAGGTGATTATGGAGAGGACATACATATGGAGCTGAAATGAACTTGGAAAGGGTAGAGTGAAGTAAAAATTGTATGTAATCTTTATGGTACGAGATCATTGTACCTGTTTTTTGCTCACTCGCTGTTCACTGTATGTCAGAATTACACGACCTAGCTAATAAATGCTTGGCAGTGAAAGGTAAATGTCTAATTGTTTAACTCATAAATTAGTTCATTGTCCATTAACCTTTTTGCCTAACAGCCAAGCAACACCATGACTCCCACCATTTGTTGGAGAAGTTTTGAAATATTATTATTAGAATTGTTAGGGCATTTTCTCATATGCAGAAGCAAAATAAGGCCAAAACTAAACGAATACGGGACAAGCATGCATTTTTGACTAATTAATGTCTTTTTCTATTGCTGGCTGGGAAAAAATCGACAGACAGTCAGCTGGCTGGGAATTTCCCTACCAACGTAGCTGGGAAGTGGAACTTTTCTTACCTTCCTGCTGGGAGTGCGGAACAGATATTTTTTTTTTCCCAGCAACAGAAAAAAATTGTTAAAAAGGCCTTAAAAGCGTTTACTTATCATTTTTATGGGTTGTTTGTTACATTTTGTGAAAATGTTTCGTTGGGTGCCCCTGTCATTTCCCCAAAAAATCCTTTGGAGATCGGAAAGAACTACTTCTCGCCTTCCAAAAGCCAGACTTTCAGTCAATTATATTGTGTAGCACATAGTTAAATAACGCGTTTCTCTTTACCTACTTTTAAGTCTAGTTAAAAGTAGGACGGATAAATTTAATTAGATTTTGTAAGTAAATGGACAAGAATTGCTCAAATTGCTGTCAACATATATTTTGATGTTGGTTTTCAAGATTTTATAGTTTTTATCGGTCTAGGTTGTTTCATTTTGTGACGCGAAGCTTCGAGTTTCGTCTTAAATTTAGAGCTCCAAGAGCGGCATTTTGACGGAATTCGGTTATTATCGATTTTCTCGTAAATAAATCGATATTCATCCAAACGAAATATCTCGTGATTTGTTTCACACTAAGGCCTACCTAACCTGGGAATATGAGCAGAAATTAATTTTTGGCTGTTGCCGCGATATTTTGAAAATCTTTGATTTTTGGGCACATTCGCTCTTCATAATGTTAGTCACAACAAAAAGGAAATACCTTCAACCTTTACAATAATTGTGGCTTTGGTGCACCTCATAAAGTTCGCTGCCATGCAGCTGTAGTAGCCAGAACTCATTAGTGTAGCATTAGAGATGACCAAAGTGCACGTTTTCGTGTCTTTTGTTTCCTCGTCTGCTGAGCCGCACACTTTTATGGGCGTACTATTTCCAAAAAACATGCTAATTTCTTCGGGCTGGGCTTCTTCTGTAAAATCAATGTATTCTTTAGACTTGTTACTGGTGCAAGTGACACTGAAGTTGTGACCAGTCAGTATCACTTTACTGTAATCGGAAAACACCCGTATCCCGAGGGTAGGTGCCCGAGGATCTGCAATTTAAAATCAAAAGTAATAGAGCAGGAATATGTACATGCACGTAAAATAAATGACAGGTGTGGTCCTTTAGTGTCATCATAGCCATTACTGTTCATTCTGCTGTTACTGCTACTAATTAAAAATATGACCATCAAAGAGGTAGTAGGCATCAAACTGTTATGAAACACGTGGTTGGATGGCTGTTTTTAGGAGTAAAAAAAAAGTGAAAAAAAAAATATCAAATTAACCGCATTGTAACGGTTAGGAAACGCGTTTCAAGTTTCCAACATAGGTTTGGTGGGGTGTTTTGAGGACGCGGCGTGGCCTAATGGTTTAGAACGCTGGTGTTGTAATCCGGAGGTCACGGATTCTAGGCCTCCACACAAACCGCTGGCAGGATATGTTTCTCTGTAGTCCGGGGTTCAAATCCTCGGTCAAGTTTTGTAAATAGTCGCAAAGCGCTTTATCGACAACGACTTTGCTGACTCTGACTCCTTCCCTTGTGGTTGTCTATCGAAGGCCGTTTAATAAAAATACATAATTCGTCGCAAAGAAAAAGCGCCTTACAACCAGCGGGGAACGTCTTTATTTGACAACAAAAGAGAATACACTTGTGAAGGTAAATGTCACGATAGCTAGCCAAAGTGATATTATTTTCTTAACAAAACTTGAGTAACCTCTGTGACAGCGTTTTGTTTTAATATTGTTGTTACTTACCGTGAACAACTTGATCAGAAGGTACGCATATTTCGCAGTAGAAAAGACCGGGAAAAGTCGCAAAAAACAAACCAAGTAGCAGCATTGTGGTGAATGGACACGGACTGCAACTGTATATAACTGCAACCACCAGAAAAAGAAAAAAAAAAAGAAGGAACATAATTTATATGCCGAATCGTCCTCGATTTTTAGTAAAATTCTATGATACTAATGCAAATGCTGATGCACTCTGATTAATTACCTGAGCCACCGAACATTATTATGATGTACATGCTTAATGCAGATTTATAAAAGAAACACTCCATTAACCAAGCTTACATTGTTATGTACGTATTGCAGACCTTTCATATCTAATTAACTAATCATGCATTTATCAAGACAGATTAATTTAGCTCGCATCGCGAAGTCGAAAGAATAATTTTAACCGTACACGCACTTTGTTTGCAGGATAATTATTCGCTTAAGTTAACATTATCAGCAACGTGCGTAGCAACTGATTTTGCTGTATAGCGAAGATATTTGTTTACAGACATTGTTTTTGTTATTTTAATGTTGAAAACGTACGTTAAACAAAATAACTCTTTGTTTTACCAGCCAATAGTTCTCTGGTTGGCATATTAATAGCAATAGGTGACGTCACTGATATCTTTGCTATTATTAAAACGACAACATCATGCTTAAGGAATAAAATTATGAACATGGGAGAGCACTCCCACACAACAATAGTTAATTTGTCTTTTTATATCAAGAGCAGGGTAATAAATTTTTCCCTTTCTCCCTAAAAAGGTGTTGAGATGTTCACCTGTTTTATCGTCACTTTTGTCTCTCGAACAGTATCGATTTCATGTTACAACAACATAATTATTCCCGATGGAGTATTTAGACGATTTGTCGCGAATCGGACGGCTTTCCGTCTTGCTTGATCGCTGAATTACAGAACGGGTTTTGATTATCCACCATTCACAAGCAGGTGAAGTTCTTTACATGAATGTGTCTCCTGCCTGTCTGGAATGGGACAAACATCTTTTTTTTTCCTGAACGAAATAGTGAGTTACAGGCCTACCTTGTCTTGCTTACCTTGTCTGGTACAGGTCTAAAGTCTCAGAGACTTAACCGAATATTATATGACGTAGCCTTGATAAAGTTATTTGTGTCTGTTGTGTAAGCAAATTGCTCGACTCTTTGCTGTTTTAAAACTTTTCTACTGTTCGATTTCATGATTTTGCTGACAACTAGGAACCCGATAAATGAACAATCAGTTGGGAAGCTGTTAGCATGCGAGTATCAACGCAGTAAATAACATGACGTAACTATTTAAGTTTATGATATTATTTTGAGCTTGACAATCAGAACGCATTAGTAACTGAGTCATGTTCCTAGGCCGCTATCCTATATGTATGTAAGTTTGTCCTCATCAAACGCCTGAGAACCCGGCCACTTGCCTCTCGCAACTGTTATCTTTAATCTACTTCTGCAACTAGTTTCTTCTCCAGCACGGTTTCGAAGCGATAATATAGCCCTTTGTCATCTGGCATCACTTCAATTAGCAGCCAGTGATGAGTTAATTATGAGAGTGTCAGTTGTGAACTCTCACAGAACGCGAAT
>JAHPZR010005106.1:10000-20999 GCA_019787425.1 Platygyra sinensis
TTTCCGTCCGATTGTTTCTTCTGTAAATACTTACAACTACAATCTGGCAACATATCTTGTACGCATACTTCAGCCCATCTCCAAGAATCAATTCACGATCAAGGACTCTTTTAGTTTTGCGGAATGGGCGAAGACATATAACCATAACAATGAAATCATGTGCTCGTTTGACGTTAGTTCATTTTTCACAAACGTTCCGCTAGATGAGACAATACAAATTTGTCTAGACAAATTGTATGCCCTCCCCGATCCACCAACACTGCCTCGCTCAGTCTTAAATGTACTACTTGAGTTTGCCACAAAGAAGAGCCACTTCATATTTAATGGTCAGTACTATGACTAAATTGACGGCGCAGCTATGTAGGGGTGCAAAGTAAAATTGTTACCAAACAGCTTAAGACCTGCATTAATAAATTTTATGGCTGCATCGATCTTAGGGTGATTTTCCAGAGCGCTCATCGCATCAAGTCCTTTTTTTTCCTACAAAGGTAAGATCAACCGTTCCCAAATGTCAAAAGTTGTTTATAAGGCTAGTTGTTGGGACTGCCAGGATTTTTACATTGAAAAAACAAAGCGTAGATTGCATGACAGAAAAACAGAACATTATAAAGGGACAAGCACCTGTCATGCATCCGCTGTCGCAGACCACGTCACGTCAACTGGTCACAACTTAAAATGGAACCACTTTGAGATCAAAGGGTTGTGCCTAAATCATACCGTCTAGAGGGACAGCTGTGAAGTACTAGGAACGACTATCCGATTCGGTCGACTTTCGGAAATTCTCGGCCAATCCAATATGGGGGCCTGTTGCCCTTTTTTTTTACGGAGTAATTTATCGAGAGGACAAAGCACGCGTCGAAGAAGTGAAAGAAGTATGTTTACAATATACCAATTTGAAATCCTCTTCTATGAGCGTTTGCAGCTTCTTATGAGTAGCATTCATAGTATAACCTTGCGTTTAATTTATGTTAAGTTGATAGCGTACATGAATTATAATAATAAAGTAATTTCCAACAGTTGAAGTAGAAACCTTTTTTTTATAAAGACCGAATGCTGTGATGGTGATATTTGCTGTTAAAATCCCAGACCACTCAACACAAGCTTACATGCCTAGCTTTTGATCCTGTCTTGTCCCTCTAATCGGTACTATGTAAGAAAGTAATACCGCCTTGACGGTCATAATGAGTGTATGAGCATCTAGCCGCCATTTAAGGATGATGCCTACTTTTGTTAATGCGCACACGGTCTGCGCATCACGCAAGCCATGGTTTAAGCGCGCGCACGCTGGGGTTGACATTGACGCAATCAACTACGCCACCAAGCACACGACTAAAATTATAGCAATTTTTTTTTTCTTCTGTGACCAAATCAATTTTAATGAACCTGTGTTTGAACCAGGGAGACCAGAATAGCAGCATGTTACTAACCACTAATTGTTAACTTATTCCAGCTGAAAACCTAGCTGTTATCTTTCGAAAATTACTCTGAAATCCAACTGTAAACTGCAGATGGCGTAGTGCACGCGGAGAAACGCAAATGTCTTATTTACTGGGGAGGTGACAGGACAAAATGTAACGGGCACCGTAAACGTTTTCAAAAAAGATAAATAACTTTAAAAAACGCGTGGTTGCCCCTACATTTTTTGTTGTCAAATGGAATCGCAAGCTTATTCAACATGTGATAAGTTTTTGGTTGTGAGCAAAAGGTATTCAGACTGTATTTTAGCTGAACCAGAGGAAGACTGTCAGAGACGCTAAAAGTGCTTTTGCAACGATTTTGTTATTAAAAACGTACCAAAATGATTTTAATGTTACCATTTGACATGTAGGTAACCGATTTTTTAAATGTGTTTGCATCTTTGTATATAAAGACGAACTCCATGGAAATTTGTGAAGAAATATCTTTTACCGCTTTTTTTCAAAAAATGCTGATGTCAGCATTTTTGTTGGGATGCAAGGCTAATTATCCCCTATTCCTCTTAGTGGATTTCAATAGCCCTTCCAAAGATGTACTTTTTCCGCGTGGTCCTAACTTGGCGCAAAAAACTTTGTATTTAGTAAGCATCGCAATTAATTCACGTGTAGATCTTTGTTAAGGCCCGGATACACGGTGCAACATTGCGCGCAACATCCGTCACTCGACGTGGCTACACGGTCGCAACATTTCGTGCAACATTACGGAATTCTGTTTCTTTATCTCAAGATTGAAAGACGTCCGCAGGCCACGAAATTTTGTCCTCACTTGCTCGACTGTCTTGTGGTCGAATAAGGTAGTGAGTTTTTCCAATGCAGCGGCCCTCACACTGCTTGTTTTAAAATGAGGCGAATCCTTGTTCCATAGACATCGGTTTTCTTTAAAATTGTAAATTATAAATATTCGTTCAGTTAATTGTACCTTCGTAAAACCAAATATAAATATATACACAGAAACGAAACGACCTTTTGCTGCCTTTCCGCGCGCTACGGTCACTCCCTGCCGCCACGTGAGTAATATAAAAGCTGATAAAAGATCCAGAACAAAACCTTTGGATACCGAACCACAGGTAAGGCTTAGGAAAAAAGATTACTGACCTCTGTAATAGTCAATTAATGAACTTTCTTCCTCTGCAGTCCAAACCATCTTTTTACCTGAAACGTACCACGGCGAAAATTAAGTCAGCGGTTAAATTTGAATGTGAGATTTGATTGGCTGAACACTGAAATTTGCGTCACACTATTGCACGAAATGCTGCAGATGGTGGATACCCGAAGAAATTTCTGGCGCGCAATATTGCGCGCCACAAATTTAAGCGTGGATACACGATGCAATTCAGCCATTGCACGCAATATTGCGTGCAATATTGCACCGTGTATCCGGACCTTTAGATGTGTTTAGGCTTTGCTGTTTAAGTTTCCACCCCGGGGTTTCCACTAGCTTAGAACAACATGACACCAGAAATGTGATTACTTTTTGTGTTCTGTTGTCTTGTCCCTCTACTTGGTACTACCTAAGAAAGTAATACCGCCTAGAGGGTCATAATGAATGTATGAGCATCTAGCCTCCATTTAATTTACTTGTAGATCTTTGGTAGATGTTTTCAGGTTTTGCTGTTTAAGTTTCCACTAGCTTAGAACAACATGACACCAGAAATATGATTACTTTTTCTGTTCTGTTATTTTACTATGCAATTGATTTTATATTTATATCACCTTTATTGTAAAGCGCCGCTGGTTCTTTGAGAAGCGTTGCACTATATAAGCGATGTATTATTTGTTATTTATTTATTTACTTGGTACTACCTAAGAAAGTAACTCCACCTAGAGGGTCATAATGAATGCATGAGCATCTAGCCTCCATTTAATTCACGTGTAGATCTTTGTTACATGTTTTCAGGCTTTGCTGTTTAAGTTTCCCGACTAGGTTAGAACAACATGACACGAGAAAAAAGACTACTTTTTCTGTTCTGTTGTCTTGTCCCTCTAATCGGTACTAACTAATGAGTAGTACCGCCTAGAGGGTCATGGTGTAAAATTATATTGAGCATATCATACATTTCAACAGTTGACAAAAGTACACACTGTGAAGTATATATGAAATAATTCATCTTTTACTGCGGTTGTAGATGAATGTAAGGAGTGATCATCGCAGTAAATTTTCCAATTTAAGCAATTGGAAAGAAGAAGCCTGAAAAAAATCAGGGCTTCAACGGGATTCGAACCCATGACCTCCGCGATACCGGTGCGATGCTCTAACAACTGAGCTATGAAGCCACACATTGGGAGCAAGGTCAATTTATTGAGTTCATATTTTCCCGTGCAGTACAAAGATGAATTATTTCATATATACTTCACATCACTTCACTGCACGGGAAAATATGAACTCAATAAATTGACCTTGCTCCCAATGTGTGGCTTCATAGCTCAGTTGGTAGAGCATCGCACCGGCATCGCGGAGGTCATGGGTCCGAATCCCGTTGAAGCCCTGAATTTTTTTCAGGCTTCTTCTTTCCAATTGCTTAAATTAGAAAATATACTGCGATGATCACTCCTCACATTCAAAAGTACACACTCATATAGTATGCTAAAGGGTGTCTATTGTTAACTAAGAAAATTGTAGAGAAGGCATGTTATTCTTAAAAAAAATAAATATGAATATTATCAGTTAATGGTCAATATATTTTTGTAGGTATTTATTTAATGTAAGCTTTGCACTTGATACGTTCACAAGAGTAATAATTTATTGATGTATGTTGTAGACAGTGTGCAGTGTAATCTTTACACATTTACATGTACATTATATTACAGTGTGTTAACTCATATTTGAATACCTGATGAAAGTTAAGAGTCGCTCCCCTGCTGAGATAGTCTGCAAACTGAAAATACAGTAATCATGCTTTTAATTGAAATGTTGTGCTTAAATTACTACTCAAAACGAAGGTTAACTGTCTTACCATGCACACAAATATTACACAGTCAGTGCATCCTGTTTACAGAGATTTAGAGTGGTACAATGACGAAAATCGCATCTTTCCTATTGAAGCCATTTTGAAACATAAACAAGTAGTCTGTGCGAGAACAAAAATGCTGTTTACTATTTTCAAATATCTCTTTTCTTTCCAGAGATATTCAAGTTTTTAAAGTGTGCAAATTAGACAAGTGATGACGTCAAATACTCAACCAAATTTTCATCAAATATGATGAAAAGAGAGATCTCAGCCAATTTGTATCAGAAAATGTATTTTCCGCCGGTATGAAGCTGATACAGTTCGTTAGCAGTTTATGTTTTTAGTGTTTTGTTGGAGCACGCCCTTAGGGCGTGTCTCCAGGGATTTTGTGGTTGGTTGGTGTTTAGTATTTAAGGCTTCAAAGAGTGGCTAGTTTCCTCTCGCTCGCGTTCTCCATCCTGGCGTTTATTTCATTTCCCACCCACCCATCCGCTCCGACTTCTTTCCCTGCTTTCATTTTATTTTCTGTTTTAGGCCCTTCAGAATATGCTTCCAAGTGACGGCCGCTGCTACCGTTGTAACCGTCCAGGACACTGGGTGAAGGACTGCCGAGTCCCGTTGCCTGCCACCTCAAACAGAGCGGCGTGTATTATTCAATCAGTGCCACTATTGTTAGAACCGGAGCAGCAGGTCTTGCCGACGGAAGGTCGAAGTGATTGAGGTGATAACGTTTTGTTTTCACAACTCCAGAGGTAAAAGAAGCTTGTGAGTTTGAAGAATCTAGTGGGACAGCTTTATCACAAGTCAAGGGTAGTCTAAGAAGACAGACAGAGGTTTGGCGCAGCGTAGGTGCCCCTAGATATATTTAATATCAGTTATATGCGAGGGTTACCGTTTGCCATTTCTGCAAATTCCATCTGGGTTTACCTCCCGAAATAATAGATCAGCTTTAGATCATTCAGAGTTTGTTAATTTTGGAGCTTTTACATTCAGCCAGGGTTATGGAACTAAATAGGCCACCTCATGTTTTCAATCCTTTGAGTGTGTCCATCCAGCCCAACGGTAAAAAGAGGTTAATTCCTTGATCTCTGTTACATCCACAATTTTCTTATTTTGCATAGAGTCAAGTACGAATATTGGAGGATTGTCTTATCCTATTTCCAAACGGGTTGTCTTATGATAACTTTTGATCTTAAAAGGCGGTTACCACCATACTTAAATTCATCTTGATCATCTCAGGTTTTTGGGCTTTGCATGGAAGTTTCCAGGGGAAGCTTCCATACAATATTTTGTGTTTTCAGTTCTTCTTTTTGGTCTGTATTCTGCACCTTACATTTTTACAAAATGTATTAAACCGCCTGAGAAGTATTGGAGGCTCAACGGTGTTAATATTGCTTTATTTCCTTATAATAGCTGGTTGATAGATTCCGACCGTGACACCTGTGCAGCCCTGGCTACTAATATTTGGTCTGATTTAAGGAAGTCAGGGCTTATCACTAATGATGAAAACTCTCAATAGTGTCCGTGTTAAGTTCTTAAATGGCTGGGGATTATATGGGGCGTCATTAATAGGACTATTATTATTTCTGAGCGACGGGAAATAGTATCGCAAAATCTGTCGATAGAATTCTCTTAAGTGATCGTTTGGTATCGGCACGGGTTTTGGCCTCACTCCTGGATAAGATTATTTCGAATCTGGTGGGGTGGTTTTTGGCAATGTTTTTAGGCTCATGACGAGGTATTGCTCAAGTTCAGTCACCTCGGCGCAGGATTGGGACACAAAGTTTTATCTTCGATATTGTATTAAGGAACTGTATTGTTTTGGAAGGCTAATTTGAAGCCACTATATTGTAAGGTAGTGTCGGATTTTCCGCATAGGATGTCTAGTTATGTAGTTTATAAGGATGCAAGCACCACATGGTGTTGCTCTCCTAGATATTAATGGCGAGCAAGTTTGTAATTATTAATGGGATTTAGTAGAACATAGAAAAAAATTACATGGAAGGAGTTATATGCCAATTTGTTCGCTTTACATTCATTTTTACCCTTGTAGGCTCTTGTGTAGTAGTTTTCTGGTAGTCAAACCTGGAAGTGATGTAAATTCATTCAAGTGGAGGTATGCAAAGTGATTTTCATGCTACTGCACTGGAGATTTTTCAGTTCTGCGCCAATAATGGTATAGAGTTAGAGCTCCAGTAGATCCCTCGCAATGAAATTGAGAGAGCTGATTATATTAGTCGAATCATTGATATAGACGATTGGCAGATTTCAGCCGTTTGTTTCTTGTCTTTAGATGAAAGCTGAGGCGGCTCATTCAGTGGATTGTTTTCATAGTTATTATAACAAGGTTTGCAAGTTTTTCTCTAAATTTTGGAACCCAGCTTGTAGCCGGGTGGATTTTTTCAAAATTTGGAAGGTGAGAATTGCCTCGTTGTTCCTCCTGTAAGCCTTATTGCTAGAGCTATTCATTATTTGCACGTTTCCAGGGCCATTGCCACTATAGTCGTGCCCTAGGTCGTCGTCGTATTTCTGGCCAATTATTTCTAGAAAATTTTCGGGATTTGTACTAGATTACAAGTGTTTTGATTTTAACTGCTTTAGAGAAAGGCCGTAACACCAATTCGTTTTTGGTTAGTTTCACTGGGTTCATCTCGGCGGTTCGTATCAGGTTTTCTTAGGTGTCTTTAGCTTTATTTACATGGGACGCTTGCCTCAGCATCCAACCATCTGTCCTGATTTAGCAAAAGATAGATAACCCAAGGTACTCCTCCCGTAGACGGTCAAGGCTAAGCTAACAGGAGGCAGCCGGCTGCTAAGGTCAGCTGCCAATAAGCAAAGTCAAGAACCAGTACTGACCCTTAAAGCAGAGCAAAAGTCTTTGTTGAAACAAGGCAAAACACTGAACAAACCCACCCCCCTTAGCGGGCCTGAAATTCAACAGCTGAGCCTGGGTTCCCTAGGGTGGCTCCCGCACATCCATGCAACCATGTATCGTTATTTTTATATATTCAGGTCCATGATAACCGTTCCTTGCACATCCTTCTTAATACTGTCACTTAAGTTGGACTATCCCTCAACTCATCTTTCTATCAAGTATGATATTATGAACATGATGCGATGACGTGAATTTCTTGTCAAACTTTGCTGCAACGTTGCTTGGCACGAGCCGTATGTTGTTGTTAGATCTAGACGTACACCCGTACAAAGACAAGGGTAATCTTGAAATATTTCAACTTACTCACACGAAAAAAGAATCCTACGGTTTACATTTGTGTTAAACACATATAATTTCCAAAACAATTAAGAATAAACGAAAGGGGATTGTTAAAGGATTTTATTTATTTTTGGAAATGGGAGGTAGGTCAGCTTTCACTGGAGGTCTAGGTCAAATTCCTACGTCATGATGCGGGAAATTTTGCCGTTAATTTATTGGGGACGAAAGACAGGAACACGTTCTTTTGAAGCGGAACAGCCAGCTGCGGAATATTTATCAGTTGCTTATCTTACTGATAAGTGCAGGTATCTCGATTGTTTCAGTTAGCACATTCTTTGGTTTTGCGTGATCTAATGTCAACAATGTCACTTGCAGTTTTGCCGCACAGATAAATCAATGAGTGTATTCGCGTGCAATAATGAACGTAACAAAAACGCCGACAGGTATGTCCAGTGATACAAAATATAGACGGCACACTGATCCCGACGGTTCAGTGATCTTGGCTTCTGCCTCAACAGCCTTATCTATATCTATGATCGATGATAGTAAACATTAATCATTTGTTGACGTTAACTTCTCTTCTCTCTCCGGATCAGAAAAGTAAGTTCCATATTTTATATCCCATTACTTGTATCTTGACAAAGTAGGTTTTATGAATACTATACTGGACGCAAGCATCGGTTTATAAATCATTAACTCCATTGCTAACGGTCTATTCCGACTAAGCGGCGTAAGGCTTGCAGACTACTTGTCTAGTCGTGCTGTAGTTACTAGCAGTTTCCATTGGAAAGTAAAGTGCTGCGAGTGAAGGTTATGTGGAACATGTGTTATTACATTAAGAAAGTTTTGTAGAGGAATGAGTCAACATGAGCTACTAGATTATAGTATTTTGACAAAGGCTAATAAGGTTAAAAACTTTCCTGTTTTAAAACACGTACTGATGTCGACACAATAAACTATTCACTCATGTTCACGGCCGTTGACCGCGACCGCATCACATTACGATTAATTTATGACAAGATATTTTGTGCCACGCTGTTTTGACTTGTTGGATGTTTAAATGCTCCTTGAAAATCGTTTTACGTTACAGCGGTCTTCAATTACACGCGACCCTCTGCGCAAAAAAAGTATAGAAAAAACCAAGGTTTTGGTGGACGTCAATCATCTCCGCCTCCTTACCGACTGTATACAAAATTTACCTGAAAATTTACCTTGCAGCGGTCCTCTCGTAAAAAATATCAATTTACTTTCGGAATGTAAGGCTAGCTCACTAACTTACTACATCCTTGAAATCTGTACATTAAAACGTTTCCCGGGTTCTTAGCTGCCTTTTTACTGATCTACATGACAAAAACAAATAACAATTCGCATGCATGAATGAGCCCGAGTGCAAATTAATCAACACGCAAACAAATTATTTCAGCACGTATTTTTCTTGGGGCTACCAACTAAACAAAACTTAATTCTAAAAAAACTAATAACTATATATTATGTTTTTTACGACGTTTAAGTCTTGTTCAGTCCGTAGCTCCAAGACGAACACGTGCATAAATAATTTGTCTGCGTGTAGTTTTTCTTGCTCTCGGGGTCATTCATGCATGCGAATGAGATGACTGACGTCCACGAAAACTCTGTGGTTCTGAGTTAAACCATTTATTCGAACTCATAAATGAAAGCGATCTCTAAGACGGATTACGACCCAAAAAACACTAATAACACATCTCCACGTGGTCGCAAAAAACATCCACTGCTTTTCGAAGTCACATGACCCTAGTATTGCACTTCACGTAAACTACAACAAAATGTCCTTCACATCATACTCCCCCTTCTCGATGGGCCAGTGGCTCATCGACCTATCAATAGGAGTTTCGTGTGTTTCTATCTTAAAGGTTCACTATAGTTCTAGTTCTCTTAAAGTTCGCTATTGTCTTATTCTTCTGCGTCATCTTCTGAAAGGAGTTCTAATGGACAAATTCTGGTGATCGGTCTCAATAATTCCTTGTGGCCAACTCTGACTTTGACAGCTCTCACGTGCTTGTCCTCTCCCGGAAAGACCGCCAGGATTCTACCGAGCGGCCACTGCCCACGCGGGGAGTCCGGTGCCACTACTAAGACTACATCATTAACTTGGACATCTTTCTGCTCCTTCTGCCGCTTCGACCTACGATTCAAAGGTGGTAGCCATTCTCTCAGCCATCGGTGCCAAAAATGTCGCACTAATTCTTGCACCCGTCTCCATCTTTTCTTGGGACTGAACTGGCCACTATCAACTGATTCAGGAGCGAACTGGCCTCCTACTTGTCCAATCAGGAAATGATTTGGGGTGATGGGTGTGTCATCTGAGGGATTAGCAGACTGATACGTTAAAGGCCTAGAATTTATGAGTGCCTCTGCACCCGTAAATGCCGTCATCAGTTCTTCATTAGTCACATCTGCGGATCCCAATATCGCATAGGTTGCTCTCTTCGCTGACTTGATCATTGTTTCGTGTACCCCACCGAAGTGAGGTGCCGATGGTGGGTTGAAACTCCACTTGATGCCTTTGTTGGCAGCTGATTTCTCAATCTTGTCCTGATCCAGTTGATCGACAAGCTCCCTCAGCTCTCTTTCCGCGCCTACAAAATTAGTTCCGTTATCAGAAATCATCTCTTCTGGCAGCCCTCTTCGATTGGTCATGCGATTAAACGCATTCAGGAAGGAATCTGTGTCCAACCCATAGGCCATCTCCAGGTGAACAGCCCTTGATGTTAGGCATGTAAATAAACAAAGGTATCGTTTAGCTCTCTTCTTGCCCCTCCCCTGTATAGTTACAAATGGTCCTGCAAAGTCAACCGCTGTTCGAGCGAATGCTCGTAAGGGCAGTTTTAGTCGAATCTTCGGTAGGGGGGCCATTATCTGTTTAGCAGCCTTTGCCTTCCTCTTTCGACATTCACAGCACTCTCTTTTCCAATCACGAATCTCCTCTCTACCTTGCATGACCCAGAATCTGGCTGACAGCAAAGACAATGTGTGATTGGTTCCCACAGCATGGTTACTTCTTTCGTGATAGGACTTCACAATTAGTCTGGTCACCCCACTCTTCCTAGGTAGAATGATTGGATATCTAGCATCGAAAGGTACATGTAGGTAGTCTGCATAGCGCAGTCTTCCATCTGATCGAAGCAGACCATCTTCATCTAAGGTAGGGTTCAAACTTAGCAACTTGCTGTTCTGCGGAATAGACTTGAAATTGACCAGCGCCTTGTATTCTTCTTGAAAGGCTTCTTGTTGTGCCTCTTTGATGATGTCAGTCTCTGCATCTGAGATCTCTTGACTGCTAAGTTCTCCAGAACTCCTCTCTTCCGGTAGCTTTCCACAGTTGT
>JAHPZR010005108.1:0-2500 GCA_019787425.1 Platygyra sinensis
CAATAGAGAAAGCATAATACCAATGTAAGACTGTTAACAAATTTACAGTGTAGTAACGGGACGTGACGACTGTAACCTGCAAAAACATCTACCAGAATGCATAAATGTAACTGCAGAACTAGGACTCTCAATTTTCTAGAATGGCAGATATTTCCAATGAAACTGAGCTCTCTGACTCACTGCAATTCCTTGTGTCACAATCGGCAAAGGGTAGGTTACTTTTTGTTAATTATTAGCCAACACGTCAATGGATGTTACACGTTTTGTTTATTTTGTGTAAATGACCTAAATTGAAAACTACCTGGCTTAAAGCGTTCATTAACAAACTCAGTTGTTATTTCAATGTTATTTACACTTAACGTGATGTACAGAGTACTGATTTCAGGGTTACATTAAGTTTTGACTCGGTATTGAGGTGTTGTGGTATTTAGCGATTTTTTTGCGGTATTGCAGTATTTGTCGAATTTTTTTGCGGTATTGCGGTGTTCAGAACCCCTCAATGTCCCCCTCCTTTATCCACTGAATCTTCTTCCATTTTAAATTTTTATTGCATGGCAGTGAAAATGCTCTATATATACAAATTTTAAGTCATTGCATAATTAATTCTATGCGTTCTTTTAATTGATTTTATATGTTCTATATACAAATTTTAAGTCATTGCATAATTAATTTTATATGTTCTTTTAAGGTAATATGAATGATCCTTATGCTTGTTCATTTAAGTGGCTGTCCCGCTAACAGCGGTCCGGTCAATTTCGGGTCAGAAAAAAGTTAGCCTTTATACTTTTTGGACGAAAAGGACTCAGTGTGTATATACTAAAACCAGTATGTTTTGTTGTAATTTCTGCTTTTCTTTTTTGCTACGCCCCGAAACGACTTCAGCTGTCTGAGGAGAGATTTTTGGTCGATTCAGTAATCAAAATTTGTGACTTTTCCGGATCGCGCTGCCTTAAAACAAGGACGTATTGCTCCATATCGACCAGACCACAGCATTCAGGTACATTCGAAGTGCTTTGCACCGAAATTTCGTTACGGTTGCATAAAAATTGGATAACCGCAAAAAAATTTAAGAAACCCTTACGGCGTCGCTTGTGAAAATGAATAAATAATTAGCTATAAGGAAGACTCAAAATATCAAAAGTGGCACCTAAACTAGGTTTAAAATGACATTTACAGCAAAGATCTTTCCATACTCTAACCGATTCTAAAGTCAAACTTGCGGGTATCGTCCTTCATTAGACGCGAGCGAACTCTGCAGTTCAACACAAATTACTGCATAATTATGCAAATGTCACGCAATTCGCGGCTAGCGTGATGGCGATTGAATGGAAACAGCCGGATAAGAATGATGTTTGGGAGTCCAGAATGTCCTTTCATTCTGGAAATATATTATATGCGTAACTTAGTACCCCTTATCTTGGATTGATATTGATGGAAATAGACGAAAGAATGTTGTCAAGTTAATTATGCAACACTCACAGCTAGAGCTGAGGGCGGTTGCGAGTTGAAAACAAACAAGCGGAAAATATTTAACGTTGTTTCAACAGCCCAGAAGTCCTGTTTCTTACAAAATAAATCATATTTATCCATTATTACCCTTGGCTTGGATTTCTTTGGGCTTATATTAAGACGCTACTGAGATAACAAGGAAACTTGGCACTTTTAGGTCTAATTTCTTACCGACCTTTCAAGGAGCAACTCAAAATACAGACGACATTCTTTTAGCTTCATTTACGTATAGAGAAGTACGTTTTCACAGTTTACGTGCCATTTACGCCTTTTTTAGCGGCCATTTCTTTTTTAATTATGGTAAATTTTAGCTGTCTGAGAATTAAAAAATTTTATCGCACACAAGCCAAGCTTATCACGTACCATCTAAGCGAATTGCTCTGAAAAATGGTTTTTCATACTTTAGAGTTTGCAGAACAAGGTCTTTCAGGTATTTAAGGTTATTCCTCACAATTGCACTGCGCATCCTTTCTGCGCATAATTTATGGCGTCATTTAGCGCGCTCTCGTGCACGTGCACACTGAAAACATGGCGGATTTGCCTTGATATTGAGCTCTTTCAGTTGAAAAATGGCTATAGCTCACCAACGAGCATGGGCACCCCAATTTTTTTTCCAGTCATTGTAATCAACTTATCATAAACTTTGCTTGAGGAAAGACTGATCTGTTTTCTATTGCTGAAAATTGAATAAATTGCGAAAATAGCAAGTAAACTGTGGTCTTTTCTATTTTGCCCTATGGTAAACATGTCAAGAAATTTGGTTGAAATTTTAATCAAGGATTCAGCTTTCTGTCTAAATCAAACTTAAAAAGTTTATTTGTGTCCGGTACAACGCATTGACTCCAGTTTAATGCGTGTTCTCGTGAGTCTCGGTCACAAAAATTTACAATTATTACTGGGAATGGGTTCTTGTAATAAGCGTTAAATAATGCCAAAATGGGTCATTTTCAATGCCCCAGTGCTCCTTAATGAGTATGGGCAACCCCCTTTT
>JAHPZR010005108.1:7500-10000 GCA_019787425.1 Platygyra sinensis
TTGAATTGCTTGCCATAAAAAATAGTGTTTGTAAGTGTATTCAGTGGCAGATTCAGACCTTGAGCTAACAGGGGGGGGGGGGGGGGGGAGTTTTTGTATTGCTTGCTCTGCTGGCTTTTCTTACTTCTACATTCTTTTCCCTGGACCCCTCCTCTAGATCTGCCAGTGGTATTGCATGCCACTGATCAGTGAACAATAGTTCTGTGGCAGACATAATTGTTTAATGTTCCTCAAACACACATTTTTATATTGTGTGGGTTAGAAAAATTTGCTTGTTGCAATTTGTTGTGGCATGTTGCTGGCTAATAATTTTATTCACTGCTGTGACCAAAGAAACAATCTAATTTGGAAACAGTACTTTTTTTAGTGCTAGGAAAACCTTTCTAACTGCTACCCTAGGCCCCATCTAGTAATCTGTAAACACCTTGAAGAATATGAAAGGTTTTAAAAGTAGTATGAAGCTTATCAATACAAGCAGACATACACAGTGCAAATTCTTACAACATGGCTTTATTATGCCAACATTGATTGAAGACAAGGTTGGGAATGCTTGAATAATACAAACGTTTACAACATAATACCTTATATAGTTATCACTGTCTAGATCAAAGAATACTACTTTGGAATATGTAATTTTTACTTATCCTTTCTATGAGTAACTAATACTCTGCTGGAATGTTATCACCTATAAACCTTATTTTTTGTGGTTGCCTTGGCTGGTGGAATACACCAAAAATATATACAGCAGCTTTCATAAATGTTTTATTGACCCCTTTCAGTGCCAAAATACGGCACAACTCGTAAAAATTCTCAGCGATACTACACAACAAAACCTCTAATAAGATGTATTTAATGCCTGCAGGCTGGCTCTAAAATTACTTTAACACCATCCAGATAGCAAATACATTTTACAACAGAAATGTCATATGCTATAAGCTAAGGATATTCACAATAATATTTTCAACCTAAACTCGGCAGAAAAATAAAAATATCCAATTCAGACTCGGCCAGAAAAACAATATTATTATTAGAAAAAAGAGTGCATTTGAAATAAGATTTGAAATAAGCCTAAACCTAATACAGGCAGAAGGCCTATATTTAAGGAATACGTGTCCAAGAAAATAGAAGCGATTTTTCGTATAAAAGAACAAAGCTCAGTAACGAGCAAAAGCTCCTTTTTAGATTATTTTGAAATTCGACCATAACGAACGCTTCAAACTCTTCTTTGTTTCCGTACGTAGAAAAACTAATCACACATGAATATAGAACAACAAAAACAACAGCGCATAAGGCCACATGTGGCGAGCTGCAGCTCTCTAGCTGCCGGCAGATTTGTACTTCAACAAAAGCTTAAGTTTACATTGTTATGTATATTTTCCCGGGCTTATTTCTACTTCTATGGTATAGGTTACATCCTTTAAATTAAAATCTAACGGAAAAGATTCACCTTTCGAATCGTTAATGGCAGTCTGATTCGACATCGCTTGAACTGAACTGCAATTCAACCTCCTAAAAGCTTTCTCATTCGTATAAACACTCGCTACGTCCGCCATATTTCTTTAGGATGTATTTAAACCAATCAGCGTGTTTGTATGAATGGCTTATCAATAGTTGATTGAGAACTTCTTTACATGAAGTCCTTCTGATAAACAGAGGACGAAAATCACGTCAATAAGCTTGACAGTGCAGAAACTATGGTTTCCGACAGTGCTGCTTTTTGTTTGTGAATTTCTGTCGCAAGGGCGTTCTCTCCCCAATCTTCTCACAGGTTTCGGCGTCCCCGTGGCCGTCCGCGTTCCCACTGCTTAAAGTCCCTAGTTACTGTCACGTTCGGCACGGTTCAGTGCTTTCGCTCTGTGTTTTGCTAATACTGCTGTGGTTTCCCGTCGGAAAAACTCGCTAAGGTAAGGAATAATTCCCAAGTATTAAGTTAATTTGATTGTTGCTACCTTGTTTTAAGATACCGCCGTTTCCTAAAAGCGAAATTTAACGTGCAGTTCGACGATCAACTTGAGTTTATAACATAACCGTCTAAATCCGAATTGGGTCAAATTTCAAAAATATGCCAGCTGTTCTTATTTTACACCTTTTGCTGATCATTTAGGCGAAAAAGACATTCATTTTTCGCGAAGTGTGGAATCAATAAGGCGAATATACATTCTATAACACCAAGAAGCACTTCGTTAACGCCACGGAACATTCAAGATGCGCAATTTGCATGTTTATAAACGTTCAATAGTGTCAACGAACAAAACAAGAGCATCCAGGTGGTGTGCGGCCTACGATCGCTAAGCATGCTGGTAGTAACAGGAGAACAGCTCATTCGTATCAACGCCGTCGTTGAGTGCACATCAAATTACTGTGATGATTTCAACAAGAAATCCCTTAGAAGTCGCTTTTGTACGTCACATGCTGGCTGAAGGAACTTTACGAAAGTACGTAAGACAACTCAATGTAGAGTATCACCTGAGGATACGCACTCCACAATCTCTGAGACTGT
>JAHPZR010005108.1:22500-28810 GCA_019787425.1 Platygyra sinensis
TGTCTTCAATCAATGTTGGCATAATAAAGCCATGTTGTAAGAATTTGCACTGTGTATGTCTGCTTGTATTGATAAGCTTCATACTACTTATTTGAAACCTTTCATATTCTTCAAGGTGTTTAAGCCAACATCTCCCCCACAAACAGGATGTTAAGGTTCTTCAATTAATTCATTCCCAGACTTTCCTACAATGAGGGATCTGGAGTGTATGAACATACTACGAGTACTTTATTGAACTCAGCAGAGGTAAACAACATATTGAAAAAATATGCTACACAGGGGTTTACTCTGTAACCAGTTCAAATTATATTTATAGACGATGAGCAGAAGCAAAGCTATTCAAAAAAAAAACTTGCCTAACAAGATTCTGTGGGACAAATTTTAGATTCCACTGCATACAAGTGTTTGATCAGGCTCATTACATGTAAGGTTATTCACATTTTATTTAACCAAATAAATATACTCGTGAGATTTTCACACCACAATAATATCAAATTTATTGGCTACACGATGAAAGGTTAAGGAAAGATTGGTAATCGGCTTTTCTCCTTCAAACATTTTGATATATTTACTTCTCTTCTTCCTTGAAGAGACCTCGATAGTAAGGTAAAAACATTTCAAATGCACAGTGGCCATAATTAATGGAAGCAATGACCAAGAAATAAAACCTCGCTAGTGTAGTTCAATATCCAAATAATTCGTCACAGATCATGAGACTCAGACATCGCTTAGAGATTCTGGTCCCGCAAAAATATATACATGTACATATAACAATAAAGAACAGTGGCGAGTAGCCCTTACTGATTCAGTTGCTGTTAGCCATCGCGAAAACAATATTTTTCGATCCTTTCTACAATTCTTGAAGAAATGGTTGAATATTTGCCAATCTGTAGAGTTTAAACGATGAATAAAGTATACAAAAGCGACTTCTAAGGGATTTCTTGTTGAAATCATCACAGTAATTTGATGTGCACTCAACGACGGCGTTGATACGAATGAGCTGTTCTCCTGTTACTACCAGCATGCTTAGCGATCGTAGGCCGCACACCACCTGGATGCTCTTGTTTTGTTCGTTGACACTATTGAACGTTTATAAACATGCAAATTGCGCATCTTGAATATTCCGTGGCGTTAATGAAGTGCTTCTTGGTGTTATAGAATGTATATTCGCCTTATTGATTCCACACTTCGCGAAAAATGAATGTCTTTTTCGCCTAAATGATCAGCAAAAGGTGTAAAATAAGAACAGCTGGCATATTTTTGAAATTTGACCCAATTCGGATTTAGACGGTTATGTTATAAACTCAAGTTGATCGTCGAACTGCACGTTAAATTTCGCTTTTAGGAAACGGCGGTATCTTAAAACAAGGTAGCAACAATCAAATTAACTTAATACTTGGGAATTATTCCTTACCTTAGCGAGTTTTTCCGACGGGAAACCACAGCAGTATTAGCAAAACACAGAGCGAAAGCACTGAACCGTGCCGAACGTGACAGTAGGGACTTTAAGCAGTGGGAACGCGGACGGCGACGGGGACGCCGAAACCTGTGAGAAGTACTGGAAGAAAACGCGAAGAAAAACCGAGGAATATTATTGTCAAACTCTATAGCAGACCTTTTAAGCGAGTGCTACTTCGTGCCGCTAAGAATCAGGAAAGCAAGCAAGTACTGAATGGAGTCAGATTTGTAGAGGACTTCACCCCTTACGACTTCGAAATCCGGAAAAAAGCACTCCCGATCATGAAAGACGCGTTTGACCAAGGGAAGAAAGTGCGATTTACAAGAGGAAAGCTTTTTATAGACGGTAAGGCTGTACCTGTCGAGTAACTGTTTTTTAGTTGCTCATTTCGGAGCACAACGATGGCGGTGTTCTTTGCGGTAAACACCAAGCGACTAATTCGCTTGTGTTCAGACGGCTTGTGCAAGTCACGGGCGCGAATTTTGTAAATTTTAGAACATTTTTGTCAGTTTATCTTTCAATGTTCGCTTTAGTTTTAAAATTAATTTCGTGTGTACTAATTTCTCTGACCTTGCTTCTTGACAAAAACTTTAACTATGCGTCTACAATAATTAATGCATTTTTAGTTTATGCCTACAAAATTTATTCTAGATCCGTCTCCCCTGGTAGTTTTAATTTTGTTGCTTTTGTTTCGTTCTACTTCATCCTTACAAATGGTAGTTGGTAAATTTATTTCCTTAAATGTGAGAGGCATCAGCAATTTTCGTAAAAGAAGGACAATATTTACATGGTGTAGAAAGCAAAAAGCGGACGTTATTTTTCTTCAAGAAACGCATTCTACGAAAGACAATGAGCTATTGTGGAAAAGGGAATGGGGCGCTCCTTTGTTTTGTTCGCACGGGGCTAACAACTCTCGTGGAGTTGCAATTTTAATCCGCAATAACTTTGATTGCTCCATTGAAGAAATAGTCACAGATGCAGATGGTCGTTATATTATGCTTAATGTTCTTTTGAAAGGTGAACGAACCATTTTAGTCAATATATACGGTCCAAATCGTGATAACAAATTAGTTGACTTTTATCACTCAGTTCTCAAAAGCATAAAGATACATAATTTTGACACTGATAACATTATTATGGGAGGCGACTTCAATTGTCCACTAAATCCTATATTAGACAAAAGAGGTGGAAATCTGATGCCCAGGCAAAGTGTAATCAACGCTATAGAACGTTTACAATGGGAACTCGATCTGCATGATATTTGGCGAATCAAAAATCCCACAGAGCGAAGTTTTACGTGGAGTCAACCAGAACCATTAGTTTTGTCTAGATTAGATTACTGGCTTATCTCAAACTCGATATCAGATAATGTTTGTGATGTTGATATAATACCATCTATTAAAACAGATCATTCTGCTATCAAAATAGATTTTAAAGATGTTGGTGATGGTGTTAAGGGCCCTGGACTTTGGAAATTAAATTGCTCTCTATTAAGAGATGAAGTGTATGTTGATGAAATAAATCATATGATTCCTACCTGGATATACGAAGGTAGAACAGACCTATCTGATCCGCGCTCAGTCTGGGACTGGGTTAAGTATAATATTAAGAAGCATTCGAGAAAATACTCTGTGAATAAAATCAAACAAAGAAGAAGAGAAGAGCAACAATTGAACAAACAACTTCAGAACGCATATTTAGTTTTTCAGAATGATCCTTCTGAGGAAAATTTGGTAGCTTTGAATGTCCTGAAAGAAAGAATGGACAAAATGTACGAAGAAGAAGTTGAAGGCATAATTGTAAGATCCAGAGCACGCTGGCATGAACATGGAGAAAAGAACTCTAGGTACTTTCTCAACTTAGAGAAACGAAATCATGTTAAGAAACATGTTCGGAAACTTAGGCTGAGTGGCGTTATTACTTCTGACCCTTTCGAAATTTTACATGCTGAAAAGGAGTTCTACGAAAGTCTGTACAAATCTCATCGTGTTTATGTGCAGCAAACGGAAGCTTCTCTTAATTATGATGATCTTCCAATACCAAAGCTTTCAGAAGACTATAGACAGTGTGGTGAAGGAGTTATTACCTTAGATGAATGTTCGAAGGTGTTGAATTCTTTTGCTTTAAATAAGACTCCTGGGAACGATGGATTGCCAATAGAATTTTATCAAACTTTTTGGAACTCGGTTGGAGAACTTTTAGTGGAATCTTTCAATGAGTCTTTTATAAAAGGAGAAATGAGTCCATCGCAGAGACAAGCCGTAATTACGCTGATTGAGAAAAAAGATCAAGACCGTTGCGATCTTAAAAACTGGCGACCAATTTCCCTGCTAAATGTTGATGCAAAAATTGCCTCTAAAGTTATTGCGGAAAGGCTTAAATGTGTGCTGCCAAATCTAATACATGAGAATCAGTCAGGATACATCCCAGGTCGAAATATTTGTGAAAATATTCGCTCAATTCTTGACATAATGGAATATACAAAAGATAATAATAAACCTGGCATTTTATTCTTCATTGATTTTGAAAAAGCTTTTGATAGTTTGGAATGGGACTTTCTTAATAAATGTCTAGAGCTATTTAATTTTGGGCCAGAATTTATCAGATGGGTTAATATTTTCTACAAAAATATTCAAAGTTGCGTCATAAATAATGGTCTGTGCTGCGACTACTTTAATATAGAGCGTGGAGTTAGACAAGGAGACCCGCTCTCTCCTTACCTGTTTGTAACAGCTGTTGAAATTTTAGGTATTGCCATTAGAAATAAAGATAGTATCAAAGGGATAGAAATAAATGATTTGGAAACTAAATTGTTGCAGTTTGCTGACGATACAACAGCTGTTTTATCGGATTTGAACTCCGCTAACGCACTTTTTAGTTTACTGGAAGAGTTTGAAAAGGCCTCCGGCTTAAAGCTAAATGTTAAAAAGACAGAAGCAATGTGGATTGGTTCTCTTAAGAATTGTGAAGATCAACCACTCGGAGTTAAATGGCAAACCTGTGTCAAATTCTTAGGGATTCATATAACATATGATATCAAACTGTCAGTTGAGAAGAATTTTAAACAAAGACTGAAGAAAATTAAAAATATGATTAACCTTTGGAAAGTCAGAGGGCTGTCAATCTATGGTAAACTAACGATTATCAAGGCCTTCCTGTTGTCAAAAATGATTTACCCCAGTTCTGTGTTAATTACTCCACCTGAAATTATAAAAGAATTTAAGACGGAATCCGCCAGACGTTGGAGTAACAAGTGGACAAAAATCTTGTACCAAGATAATTTACATTGTATTGCAAACTTCTGTAGGGCTCTTTTAATTATCTTCTCAAAACAATTCATTTCTAGCAACACCAAACGTCGAAAACATCAATTCTAACCTCGTAAAATTGACATTAAATTGCCACAGCATCAGGGAAAACCCAAAAGGTCCATTGAGCATGACTGGCGGGGAACAGGTTGACGTTCTGCGTTCTGGCCCGACGTGAGTCTAGCTCATTTCGCGTTGTCTGAAAACGTGAGCTTTCGCTTTTGTTTCCGCTGCGGTGTTAACGCTAAATAACCCGTGATACTAATTTCTAGGAACTTTAATTGTTTGTTTTCTCTTTTTATGTGAGATATTTCATTTTAAAGCTTAAGAAAGGTCGAAAAAGCTGAAGCGAACTCAAGCCAGTCGGCGAACATGTGAGTACCGTGAAATATATTTTTGAAAGCAGTTATGCAAGCTTAAATAAAGACAACTTACATGCATTTCAACCGAAATTTTTCCTTTCAAGAAGTACTAAAATGTCAAACGGTTTATTATGGTGAGATTCTAGCACATTTAAAAGGGTGTACACCATAAAATTTGTGTAGCTGTTTTCATTTCAGCCGTAAGATCAGTGGTTTACTTAGATCTTTATCAGTCGGCACACCGATTGTCGCGCCAGTCTGACTAAACATTTGCTGTTTATTCAGAGTTCATTTACTCCATTGTACAACTCAGCGAAAAGGGGCAAGTCGCGTTTGTGAAAGCGAAATTCGGACAGGCACTTGTCGTCTCAAAATCATCGAAGTTAAATTCAGGAAAGGAATCCACGGGAAGATAGTTCGAGAATATTTGACCGTTTTAAATCGCACAAAAGTAGGAGTTCGTGATAGTTTAACACACCTTCACCGTGGCTTATCAATAGTTGATTGAGAACTTCTTTACATGAAGTCCTTCTGATAAACAGAGGACGAAAATCACGTCAATAAGCTTGACAGTGCAGAAACTATGGTTTCCGACAGTGCTGCTTTTTGTTTGTGAATTTCTGTCGCAAGGGCGTTCTCTCCCCAATCTTCTCACAGGTTTCGGCGTCCCCGTCGCCGTCCGCGTTCCCACTGCTTAAAGTCCCTACTGTCACGTTCGGCACGGTTCAGTGCTTTCGCTCTGTGTTTTGCTAATACTGCTGTGGTTTCCCGTCGGAAAAACTCGCTAAGGTAAGGAATAATTCCCAAGTATTAAGTTAATTTGATTGTTGCTACCTTGTTTTAAGATACCGCCGTTTCCTAAAAGCGAAATTTAACGTGCAGTTCGACGATCAACTTGAGTTTATAACATAACCGTCTAAATCCGAATTGGGTCAAATTTCAAAAATATGCCAGCTGTTCTTATTTTACACCTTTTGCTGATCATTTAGGCGAAAAAGACATTCATTTTTCGCGAAGTGTGGAATCAATAAGGCGAATATACATTCTATAACACCAAGAAGCACTTCATTAACGCCACGGAATATTCAAGATGCGCAATTTGCATGTTTATAAACGTTCAATAGTGTCAACGAACAAAACAAGAGCATCCAGGTGGTGTGCGGCCTACGATCGCTAAGCAT
>JAHPZR010005109.1:0-5000 GCA_019787425.1 Platygyra sinensis
TGTGACCACAACAGTACGTGGCCACAACAGTATTTCGGGAAATGACCGAAAAGAATGCCCATTTTACAGGGAAATAGGCCTCTTTAGCTTGGGCAGTTTGTTTTCCCATTGTAGACCACATGATATTCTCTGGGGAATTTCTCTTTTGTCCATCTTAAGATTATTCATTCATATACATGCCACTATTTAAAAATTGAAAGTTAGAATTCTCAAGAGTTTTATCACGTGTTCTACCATGGGAAAACAAACTGCCCAAGCTAAAGAGGTCTATTGCAGAGTTCTATGGTTACAGTAGCTCCGGGAAGGCGGATTACGTGTGCCTTTAGACTGAGTCTCAAGAAGATAAGCTAGAGGAAACGGAAGAGGAAGACAGGAATGAAGGAGAGGTGGTAGTTGCGTCGAAAAGACTTGCTACAAGTCAAGAAATATCCAGAATGTCAGGAATAATCGTTCGTTTGGCAAACGAAAAACTTACCTATTCCGGAATATATTCTTATTCCGGAATATCCCAAACGAGCACGCCCTAAATAAGCGAAGGAATTGTTCGTTTGCGTACACTATTAATAATGAGCTAACATGTCCCCCTGATCGATTGTGAATCAGTTTACACATCGAGTTGGGCAGTAAAATAGACAAGCGAACCACTACGAAAAACGATTCATCCACTACCTTTGTTTAACGATGTTGACTTCATTCACAGTTGACATCATCGGTCAAATGAGTAGCTTTAGTTTAGAAAATCATGCAGATTTCGGTCAATCGTTCTGACCTGGGGCCCTTTCCTCGAGGGTCAGATAAAGTTTGCGCACAGCAAAATTTCGAACTTTATGATTACAGAGCTGTCTTGCTCACATATTTTTAATATGACTGAGGTTCCCTTCATACAAGAACCGAGTTTCAGGCGTATACGCCTCTCCAATTTTAGATACAGATGAACTGAAAATGGCTTTACGGGCCCGAAAAGTTTCCGGGGCTTTTGAGAAACGGGCCCCTGATACGATTGTAACCACTGCGTTTACGATTCTTAGCTGCTTGAACACTAGTTCTTGAAAAAATCTTTGGTCCAAGGGCGACAGTATTCATTTTGAAAACTCTCCATCCTTTCAAATCTCCTGCACTTATAGTGATGCCTTCGAAATCAATGAATAATTCATTTAAGCAACTCTCTGGCATGTTTGCTTGCCGATACGGGCAAAGGTGACCAGCTAAGTAGCCAGGCCTCGAAAATATTATATAAACCACCTCCAGGTGGGCTGAGGCGGTGAAAATAACGACATTTAAGGAGCCGTTCAACCAATCAGATTAATAGAAACCCTTGTTCAGATCTAAAATTATACTAAAATATTATATATCCTGATAGCTATTTCCTGGGGCCTTATAGTTGTTCGTGACTGCTCTGAGGCACCTTTGACAACCGGGGTACACAAGATAAGTCTGTTTCAGGGATCGGAGCTATTCCCTGTGTACTGTGACCAAACCACAGATGGAGGAGGTACAGCAATTATCGCATTTGTCATTATATAACAAACGTTAGGTTACAGCTTGGATTTGTTCATTTTAAGCATCATAAATAGGTCACTTTGTTATGCTTTCTGTTGCAAACAGACGTAAAATACTTCACTAACTTTCTCTTCTTCGATCTCCTTTTTGACTTGTACGTTGAGAAAAGATCACAAAATGTTTATATTGAGTGGCAATCACCTGTTTATGACGCCATATAACGCTACGGAAACTGACACAACAGCTTCCCGACTAAGCTATGAATTGGTTGATTTGATGGTTGGCTGCTAAAACGGAGACCTGACAACAACAACAGCAAAACAACAACATTTATTTATACCAAAAAGAAATAAGAGATAAAAGTAAAACATTGTTTTGAAACTTGTAAATAAGGTATTAGCTGCCTATAATAACCATAACGGCTAAGAAAATTATCTATGAAATACAATAGAGAAAAAATTACGGTCACGTATATTGGTTATAAATTAAAAGTAGCCTAAGAATAAAATTATACTGAAAATATTCAAATTCAACCTCAGGCGAGTACAATAACGTATTTTAAACGTTAAGATTGCTTTTGACAGATTGTACGGTTACCAAGTTAACCTGTTATGTCGAGAAGATGCGTGTTATAACGTATGCACCAATGATTGGACGCGTGCCCAATACAATTAGTTTGATATTAGCTGAAAGGCTGGTGTATATCAATCCATGATGTGGAGAAAAAAAACATCTGTCAGCCGTTACAGGCTACCTGAACAAAGAATTTTGTCTTTCAGCCAACTTTAAATGCATGCAACATTGAAAATCGGATGTTTATTTTGCATTGGTTTTGTTTTGTTGTTGTTGTTTTTTTTTACGATATGCAAGGTTGGACAATGGTATTTAAATTTGTTGGAGGGAATATACCATCACCCACCGCTTACCAGTTGTGGACATCATCTAAAACAATCTCTGAGCACCTGATTTCCGCGTTAGATACAACGTCAGCACATAGAGGTCACTACAAAAATCGCATTGTACAAAACTGGCAAACATTTAATCCTCTTGAGGTAAGCAGATGTGAATTTTGAGATGAAACAGTTTATATACTTTTTTAAGAAAATTTCTTTATTTTAAGAGTAATCTTTAGTGTTTATTTAAACTTCATTGACGTTCTGGTCTGTGACAGGGCTAGAATCGGGAGTGGAAGCGGAATAATGAATAATGAATAACAGCTTAAAAAACGAAATGAATAAGGAATATTTTGGGTTTGAACGTTCAGAATAAAGAATTATCTGGTTTCCGTAAAAGAATAATGAATAATAAACCGTGTCCGACATAACAACAAATCACGTGCAGAGTACGCTCAAAGTCATTCTCTCGGCTCTTTTTGCTGGCTGTGTTCACCGATGACAGTGATGAGTCTTCAATCGGAAAGCACTTTGTGGCACGGTCTTGCCCATGACTGGTTCCTTGGTATTCACCAGTATTGCCCGAAGAGGCCAAGTGAAAGAGATACGTTCTGACAATGGAACCAATTTCACAGGGGCTGAAAAGGAGCTACGAGTCATGATTGAAGGCTGGAACCAAGCCAAGATCCACGAAGAGCTCTTACGGAAAGGTATTCAATGGTATTTCAATCCACCGGCGGCCTCGCATCATGGCGGTGCTTGGGAAAGAATGATAAGAGCCACTCGAAAGATCCTGGGAAGCCTAGTTAAAGAGCAAACGCTCGACGATGAGAGCCTTCAAACTCTAATGTGTGAAGCCGAGAGCATCATCAATGGTAGACCTTTAACAACAATCTCTGATGACCCCAAAGATTTAGAGCCCTTGACACCAAATCATCTGTTGTTATTACGTCAGGAAGCTTCTCTTCCACCAGGTGTTTTCGAAAAAAGTCAGTTGTATTCAAGGAGAAGGTGGCTGCAAGTTCAATATTTGGCTAACATCTTCTGGTATAGATGGAAAAGAGAGTACCTTCCGTTGCTGCAGGAGCGCCAAAAGTGGTTACGTCCAAGAAGAAATTTCTCAGTAGGAGACACCGTTATTATTGCCGACGAGCAGTCGCCTAGGAATTTATGGCTGATTGATCGAGTCAGTGAGGTTTACCCTGATAGCAGTGGTTTTGTTCGACGTGTCAAGGTCTTAACAAAGAAGTCGACGTTGGAACGTCCAGTCAGCAAACTTTGTTTATTGGAGCAAGTTTAGTGACTTTGACTTATGAACACCCTATCAGGAAGCTGTGCATACAAGAGTCAATTTAACGGCTTAAAGTGAAAGTACCGTGACTGTTTTGCTTTGCGTGACTGACAAGGATCGTGTGTCTTGTCCTTAAGAGAACACTAGATAATATCTCTTTATAGCAGTACTCTTTATTGTATTAAACTGTAAGGCATTTAGGCTTTAAGTGACTACCGCCTTACGTTTTCGTTACTTAAGTAATAATTCTGTGCCTGTTTGTTTTCGTTAGTAAATACAAGGCTTACGCCTTCGTATTTAAGGGGCCGGAATGTAGGCGCCAGAATTTGGATTATTTCGTGTTTTTCGCTTCGCGTTAGGTGTTAGTTTCGTGTAATTAGTTTCCTTTGTTTTGTGGCATTTTGCACAAGTTATGTTCATTAGTATACTCTATAAGTTCAGTTCGCGCGTAATTTATTTTAGTTTTAGTAGCGCTTTCTTGGTTCGCTCACTATCGCTTGGATTAGTTACAGGTTTTATGGTTTGGGTTCGTCTTGGTCAGCACATTCGTCTTGTAAGTTTCTTCGTTTATTTCGCTTTGTTGTTTTCCTGCACTCTTCATATTCGGTCGCTGTTAGTTATTTTATGCTTATTCCCGTGTTTGTTATTTTGTTGTTTTCAGTTACCGTGTTTCCTGCGTCTTTCAATGGTTGATACGAGTAAAAAGCGTGTGCGACAATAGTATTCATTATTAAGATATACCTGCTGGTCATCAAGGCACACTTCGCCTGTTTATTTTTTTATTCTAGTAAGTTTCCGCTCAATTTGTTATCGAAGCTGCAGAAATATTCCATCTTTAAACAAAGTCTCAAGCATTTAGATGTTCCAAAAAAACCGGAGTGCGTGTGTCACAATTTTGCAATATAGTCCACACAGAGAAAAACTGGAATTTATTATTTTCCATTTGTTAATAACTGTTTTCGCCTGTTAAATGATAAGTTGTCATTGGAAACATTGTTTTATTTGTGACGGTAACGACACTTTCTCTTACGACTCTCTTAGTACTCAGAAACGTAATGAAACCGAGAAATTGAAAGGTTTAAGCTTCACTTTTAATTTAAGACAACTTTTTAGAGAAGTTCTAAAATCTTAATCTTTAAGCATGAACATTTTATCTTTATATCCGGTACATGTCTACAGGATCTAACTCGAAAACAATGGCTTGTTTTTTTGGCTTTGTTTTGCTTGTTCAATGTTTGTTTCACTTCTTCTATGTGGCTATTGTATTCGAATTCGTGAGTTAATATCCTTTTCGGTTTTAAATGTTGCCATTTTCA
>JAHPZR010005109.1:10000-13707 GCA_019787425.1 Platygyra sinensis
ACCAATTGACTTTGTTAGCTATCTTAAGGAATCTCTTAAAAGTGGGAGCCGCATTTCGACGGAATTGACTTTGGATGCGATGCACTCCAGATTTATTGCATTTCTCAGTCAGTTGCAAGACGGAATTAGAAAAAAAGCTTACCGACAGCAAGGGCCATAGTGGATATCGCTTTGGCAATCACTTCATTTGGCGAAGCCATGCAGGTATATCTTCCCGAGTCTTCCATTCTAAGGCCCCAAATAAGAAGTGTTCCATCCACATTAACTTTCGATCTTCTTAAGGGGAGCGACCCGTCTTCTTTTCTCCACGTGATTGTTGGCTTGGGATCCCCAGAAGCTTGGCAAGGGACTGTAATATTTTGATTTCCAAATACTTTTAGCTGCGATGGCGGAGTGACTGTAAACTGTGGCAGTTCAACGACAACGAGAAGAGTGACAGCTGATTCGCGCCTTAAGATATTTACCGCTGTACATTTGTACAAACCAGAATCTCTCTTTTGAGTATTTTTTATTGACAGACGTCCATTATTGGAAACAAATCTTGCTTGTTCCATTTCACCGAGAACTTTAGACCATGTGATTACTGCTGGAGGAAAACTAGTCACGTGACACTCGGGCAAGGTAATATTCTTGTCCTTTTCAACGTAGGATGGACCAAGAGAAAGAGATACCTTCGGTTTACCTGCAAGTAAAAGTAGCCCTCTATTTTCTGAAAGAGCATACATGTAAATTGTAAATTTAATTTAAAAATATTACCGAGATAAAACGTCTCATAGCAATCAAATAACAAAGTGATACTAGAGCGCTTCAGGTGGTGTGCGGCCTACGATCGCTAAGCATGCTGGTAGTAACAGAAGAACAGCTCATTCGTATCAACGCCGTCGTCGAGTGCACATCAAATTACTGTGATGATTTCAACAAGAAATCCCTTAGAAGTCGCTTTTGTATACTTTATTCATCGTTTAAACTCTACAGATTGGCAAATATTCAACCATTTCTTCAAGAATTGTAGAAAGGATCGAAAAATATTGTTTTCGCGATCGCCAGCGTGAAGGCAGCGAGATGTAAACAGTAAATAACAGCAACTGAATCAGTAAGGGCTACTCGCCACTGTTCTTTATTGTTATATGTACATGTATATATTTTTGCGGGACCAGAATCTTCAAGAATCTCTAAGCGATGTCTGAGTCTATCTGTGACGAATTATTTGGATATTGAACTACACTAGCGACGTTTTATTTCTTGGTCATTGCTTCCATTAATTATGGCCACTGTGCATTTGAAATGTTTTTACCTTACTATCGAGGTGTCTTCAAGGAAGAAGAGAAGTACTAAATATATCAAAATGTTTGAAGGAGAAAAGCCGATTACCAATCTTTCCTTAACCTTTCTCAGTGTTGCCAATAAATTTGATATTATTGTGGTGTGAAAATCTCACGAGTATATATATTTATTTGGTTAAATAAAATGTGATTAACCTTACATGTACTGAGCCTGATCAAACACTTGTTTGCAGTGGAATCTAAAATTTGTCCCACAGAATCTTGTTAGGCAAGTTTTTTTTTGAATAGCTTTGCTTCTGCTCATCGTCTATAAATATAATTTGAACTGGTTACAGAGTAAACCCCTGTGTGGCATATTTTTTCAATATGTTGTTTACCTCTGCTGAGTTCAATAAAGTACTCGTACTATGTTCATACAGATCCCGCATTGTAGGAAAGTCTGGGATTGAATTAATTGAAGAACCTCGGCTTAATGGCTAGAATGATGGATTTTGGATCAAAAGGTTGAGCAGCGGGGGAAGTAATTGCATTGTGTCTTTCCTCTTGGCAGTAATACATACATACATAAACTTTATTTAAGTGTCAAGGTATTTAGCTACAACCTAATTGTGGACACTATATAAAATGAGTAAAATAAATATAGTATAAAATCACAGCCAGCACACACCATTCTCTAAGAACTTTTCTCAACCAGCAATTATACATGGGGGAAATGGTGAACTGTCAGGCAACCTAGGTTGAATTTTATTAAGCGGTGATTATGCCCAGTTCCCAAACTTATTCAATGAAAAGTAAAAGTTCAACTCATGATTGCTGGTTAGGTTTAACTAGCCACATGTTCAGTAGGAGAAGCAATACTCTTAGTTGAGCTCTTTATGTGACAGGTTAAAATTAGCTCCAGAGGTGTGGGTCAGATTGCATATGTTGCCTTTTTCAACAACTTGGTTGTCGCTGCAAAGTAAAGTTTGGAAAATTTAAAAAAAATTTTATCCACTCTGAAATAACTGGCTTGTATTTTTTATTTACTTGTACAAAAAGTCATTTTTACACAGCTATGTCATACAAAGAAGTTACCCCGGCCTTTCATCAGGGAACAAAACAATATGGTATGAACATCACATGCCATAATTAATCCACAAACCTCCATAATAAAAACACTTACTTCTCTTACAAGTTGGATGATGTTTTCATAAATTGATAACATCCTGAATTAAAATTTTCAGAAAATATGGAATCTTCCCTTGACATGTTCATGTCTTTCAGCTCTCCACCTCAAACAATAACAGCCAGTTACTGTTTTATGCATATGGAGTTAGTTGGCAAAAACATACAAAATACACGAAGCTGTAATTATTTTTTTGCTGTTGTGTTTATCGGAACACTGTATAATATTTACAGGGACAGTTTTACGAACAAAAGTACAGAGATTTGTACAACTTTCTTTCATCTAACTCTAGTAAATTTAAATGCCTATTTAATATTCCTACTGGCAATAGTTACATATACAAATGATAGCAGTGGCTGTTCTCTCCCTGTCTGCTTTTGATCTATGATAGATTTGCTCCAATTTAGATCACATATTCAGTATCGATCAAGTAAATCTATAGTTGTGCTTCCAAACTACTAATACACTGCTAGAAGAAGAAATTAGGGCTAAAAGTTTATTCAATTCTGCAAAATGATTCCCTCACCCTCCAATGAGTAAATTAGCAGCAGTCAAACGATCGATGCTATAAGTAACATTTCCAAATATATTTTTGAAAATTGCCTAATACCACTTTATTATGTTTAGCTTGCTTGGTTATCACATCCTAAAAGCTGTCCCTGCATCATTATAGTTTCAAACAGCATCATGAAGGGACATTTAGCAAGTCAAAGTACGTGTGATTATCATAGAACCTATTAGAAACGAATTTTTGAATTTGTAAGTTAGAGAAATGCAATCGTTCCCACCGTCCTGAGATAGAGCGTGACTTCCCTGGGTCATATCGTCGAACTTTAATTAACCATTTCTGACCAAAACGCACCAATTCCAGTACGGAAATAGTGAGGTATAACGTGGGGTGCGTCGGGGTGCGCTTATACCTTGGTCTACTACAAGCATTGAAGGATCACTCTGAGGCATTATGGAGAGCCGTCTACCCACAGTCTAGAAATCATCTCTTAAAAGAAATCGGGCACAAATCACATACATTTCGGGTAGACATTTTCAAATAGAAAATTATTTGACAAAATAACAAACTTTCCGATTGTGATAACGTCAATGAGGCCTACGTACATGTCATTTCACTTGACGCAAGGAAAACAGTACAGGTAAGATCTAAAACCTCACGAAACGAAGGTCAGAACTTACTCATTTTCTCGACCCTTCGCCGCCATCTTGAAAATTTAACAACCACAATGCACCGCAATCGTAGGCCGCAC
>JAHPZR010005110.1:5000-22500 GCA_019787425.1 Platygyra sinensis
TCTAACATGAAGAGTTAATACTTGATCATCACTCCCTACCTTTTTCAATAAGTTGAACAGTTTTATCAAGCTGTCCATTGATTCTGTCTTCCAAATTAGTCAGGGGATCAAGATCCTTCCTCTCTATCTCACCAATAGTACTTAGAATTGCTTTTTGGCGAGTGTCTAATACATGTGCTATTTCTTGCTTGATATCCTTAAATCTCTCCTCAACCTCAATGCGTGCTTTGCCGATGCTGTTTTTGACTCCTTCACGCGTAGACTTGATGTCTGTTAGCCTTGATCTGCATGTATTAGAAAAGAGTATAGTCTCAAAATTGTTTAAAAACAACACCATCCAACAGCTGCCTTGGTTTCTAAATTGACAAGGGCCAATCATAAACATTCATCAATGGTGCACTAGCATTTTTGAAGGGGAGGGGTGAATTCCAGGATTCCAGGTAGGTGTATAGCTATATGGCCCTGTTATAGGTTACACAGCAGTAAAATAATCCCTTTGTCATCCAGTTTTCTCGACCTCTTCACAATACAAAACGCAGGCTGGCATTTTGATATTCTAAGTAGGGGGACATGGGGAATGAGAGGGTGTTGTGGTGAAAATATCACAAGCAAAACAGAACAAGACGTTATGAACTCAAATAAAACATTCTGCTTAGAAAAAAACATTGTTTTAAGAGATGATAAAATAATCAAGGCAAAGATCATTAGTTTACCTGAGATAAGATGTGTACTCGTCAAGTTTTTTCAGTGATTCTTTGATTGCTAGTCTGGTGTTCATTACATCCTCTTTGTCCATGTTAGTTCATATCTTGAGTCTCTAACATACTGTGGACAGTTAAAACAAAGGAGACAGTTATCTTTTTTATCAAAGATAAGTCAGCACTCTAGGACAAAAATCATGACATGACATGATATTATTTAATTGAAGCACCTGGTAGAGAAAGGAAAAGGCATGTTTTATGCAAATATGATATAACTCGAAATGAAGCAATACCAGCAACAAAAATACATGGCAATCTTTTTTTCAAATTAATTTTTCATTCCACCCATTCAATCTGTACCAAAAAAAAAGAATAAAGATATCTTGCTCCTTATGTACCAATCAAATTGAAGCTTGAACATCCTCCCAGGCATACCCCTGGCATTTGATGCCTCTTCCTGCCCAGGAGGGAGGACATTTGATCACCAGTAATAGGGGGTGGGGAATTTGATTGGTAGCCTCAATTTCATGTTACAAGTCGCCCTGATTCCACGTGGGTCGATAAATCGAGGCAGAGACAGCAGAGACAAACTTTGATGAATTCAAAGAAAAAGATTGCGTATTCATGGCAGAATGGTTGAAAACCAAAGGCCTACACAAGCTGTGTACCGTATTTGAAGGTGTTTAACCCATTGACTCCTGCATCAAACTGTCTGCGACCCACCCCAGATTTCCTGGCGGTTGTTTGAAATATTTCAGAGCGAGCGAAAGCACAAAAATAAACCATATGCGCAGTAACCACAGACACAAGATCAGGTTTCATGACTTTGTTTATTTAAAGTTCAATAAATGAACGGCCAAAATATTAAAAAATATCAACAAAAAGAACTCAACTTGATGCGTATAACTTGTAAGAAACAAGAAATTATCTTTTTTTCTTTGCCGCGTGACAAACGGCGAGAAAATAATGAATACGCAAAAACGAGTTAATTTTTTTACTTCAGAGGACAAAACGAAACCGAATACCACAGAATTCTCATTCTTTTACACTAATGGATAACATTTAAGAAAACACCAGAAAATAAAGGCGAAAAACACACGCAAAACCAATTCAAAAAGAAGAAATCTGAAAATCTTTTCGCTGCCCGACGAAATAATTCAGCGCAGCGAGAGAAAGATGAAAGTTGTACATCAAAAAGACGGCAAAAACATGGCAATTATTTTGAGATAAATTGTTTTTCAACTGTGTAAATTTAGTACCAACTTAGTTCTATCCTTAGGGGTTCTGTAGAAGCTAAACATGACTCGCAAAAAAATATATTTGAGGGAAGCGAATACACTAAACAAACAAACCACGGGGTCGCCGTAAATTAAATATGCAGAAATCCAGCGTGCCAAAATACTGCTCACTTTTAAAACCTAAAATTCCGAAATAAAGGCAAGCAATAGCGAAGCGCGCGAGTGACGTCATGACTCAGACAAGACTCAGACAAACAAACTGGAATGGTGGATGATTTTGAAGATTTCTTTAAGGACAAAAGCTGGTGTTCCTAAAACACTTGTGAAACAAAAATTTCGCTTATATTCCCTGTATTTCCCTCAGAACAAGCTTATGTCGACTGAGTCTCACGGGGAATTCAGTGATTTGCATTCTATTTTTAGACTTCGCGCGCTTCGCTATTGAAAGAAACGTAACAGGAAGTTCAATAACAATACATTTTCATTCAAGCTGAGGAAAAAAACTTATCTAAAAGCACAAAAATCCTCAAAATTTCACAGACGTGATTTCCTGCATAACCGCGTGTTCGAATTTAATTATTCACGCAAAAGCGAAAGTGTGAGTTTTTCCCCACAAGTTTTGCAATTATTTTATCGGCCGTGGTTCCGCCTATCATGCTAAAAGCTGAATTCAACTTCAAACTAATACTGTACATTACCATTTTTGTTTTCTAAAGTCCAGGCAGCTGCTTTAAATCCGCGATCTGTATTCAAAATTCACTTGAGAGCGCACTGATCATCTTGTTTTCGCCGTGATTGAAGGAAGGAAAAATTATTCACCAGAAAGGTTTGAAGGCTCCGTTCACCTTGATCTTCTCTTCTGAGGCCACCTAAACATCTATTTATGTTTTTCCTTTCCATTTTAAGTACCAAAGAAGCAATTTGTCCGTTTTAGGAATGAAAACAAGACCCTGGAAGTTTGTAGATTTGGGCCGCAACGCGCCATGATTACTGCACTTTTCGAGCGGGGGATTTTAGACAAGTCCTCTAAAAATATGCTCAGTAAGTCCATTCTCATTGGTTTATTTGTCCTTAACAACAATAGAACAATAGGAGAACCAAAATGTCTTCAGGGAGGGTAAGAAAGGCAATTGTCCTCATGTGCTTTTTTTACGGCCGGTTACGGCCGGCACAGGAGTCAATGGGTTAAGAACCATTCACATGTATATCTATAAATATATAAATTTGTGTTGTCTAATAAATCATGTTAACATGCACAGCTTCAGAGGCATAATAGAAGCTACTGAAAAGTTAAAACAGTAATCTGGTCATGTCCTGGGCCTGGGACATTTGAACAGCTTTTCGGCCCGGTGAGGGGTGGGGGGATTTGAACAAAAATTTCCCAAAACTTCAAATGCCCGGGGGGGGGGGGGGGGGGTGCCCAGGGCGATGTTCAAGCTTTGATTTGACTCAGTCTGGTACATTAGAGACTATTTTAATCTCACTTCTGACAAGGTTTGGTCACTTTGCTGGAACATAGCTTAAGTACATTTATGCCCACAAAACACAATCTAAATTGAAAAACATCTGAGAGCTCACCCCTGATCCCAGGTGAAAAGAAGGTGCTGCTAAGGGAAGCAACATGAGCATTCAAAACCTTGAGCAAAATGGCCCAACCTCAACAGGAGAACTGTACAATGTATATTCAAGGACCTCCCAGCAGAACACACAAACTGCCCCTTATCAAGGTGATCTCTTGCCAGCAGTTGTTTTGAGTAAGCCTAAATTAGATTTAGCCACATTTAAATAATATTTTCCAGTCCAAATTTTTGCGAGAAAAACCAGGAGATTTAAGGGCTTTGTTAGGAAAACGAGGAGACCCTTACCCAACCAGGAGGAATGCCAGGTCTATAAATGGTTCATGTGATATTGGAACCACTTACAGGCATGGTTCACCATTCCTTGAGAATTTCCCCAAGAATACTGGCACAGCAATTTACAACATGTTTAGAATTTTGAAACCCAATTATTTGGATTTAAATTGAAGCTCACAAGTTTATAACAGCAAATAGTGCATTGAAAACCACACACACACAATTTGATACAATTTATCTCAAACAGGCTAGATTCTACACACTGTAATTAATCATTCACGACGCTTGCATAAATAACAACCAATACTGAATTTACGATGAGCCAATATTGATAAGCTTCCTGATTGCAGCTACATGTAATAACCCAGTAAAGATAGGGGAGAACTCTAAAAAATATATATGATCTCAATATCCTTATAGTCCTTTCAATAAAGCTAAGAATTGCAAGCCATCCACGACTGCTATTCATTCCCAATTCCTGCAAATACCTCTATCGAAGAAATGCGATTTCAAGAATTGATAACAAACCTGCCAAACCCGTCCAACCTTGAATTGTGAAACATAGGAGTTTATTTGACCTGCGGTTTTGACAAGCGTGCATGCAGGCCAATAAACGAGATTTTTCTTAAATAATAAATTAAAGAGAAGAAATACTTCCATACCTTTCACCTAGTTGAATAAAACTTCCCAGAAACCAAAAACCTGGGAAACAGAAAACTCTACACCACTAATCCCTGCTGTGTGTTGAATCCTTTCGAAGCTTCCACGCTCGACTCCACGCTCTGACTCTGGAGCAAAATATTGAGCCTTAGTGATTACCAGCGGATTCCATCGAAATATATGCGTACACGCAAGGTGAGCAGTCAACAAAAAGTACATCAGCGGTAGTTGTCCATAATTCAAGATGGAGGATCAACTTGTCAAAATTGGAGTTGGGTGAAATATGGCGAAGAAATTACGGATTAATGTGGTTTGTTCATCCAGAGATAAACGATTTCTGGTAATCTAAACACCTTATGTACAGGCTGTTAATTTCTGCTTACTGGTGATCTTTCCCTTGTGATTTTCTTACCTAGTTCTGTCGCAAAACAGTTTTATGATATATCCTTTTTATTCTTTTCAGTGGCATTAAGTCTTCTAGACTCTCACTTTAGCACTACTACATTCGAGAGTGAACATACTGATTATTTTTGTGAACTTACTATTAACAAAACATCAATGTTTTTAAGAAATGATTTCATTGATTGTTCAAGTCACCACAAACGTTATGTTTATTGATACAACTGTTTTATACCTGCCAACTTTTTCGGAGATATAAGCGTAAGATTTATATCCTGGGAGTGCTGGGATTTTTGAAAACGACACGATCTTTTCTGAAGATTCCCGAAAGAAGTCCAAAGTCTTCTGAAGAAGTTCGAAGTCTTCTGAAAACGTCTGAAGCCTTCCGAAGTCTTAGGACGTGTATAAACGCGAGCTCGCTCCAAGTGCTTTTCACTTCAAAAATCAGAGATCGCGAGGAAGGTATTGTCACTTATTCATTTTACACATGGTTTTCGTTCCTTACATGGGTCTGAGTTAACAAATTTTTGGAAATTGTGTCAAGCAAGACAGCAACAACTCACATTTTTCAATCAGGCGTGAGAAATTGGCCCACAGGCGTGACCTGCAGGCGTGAGACTCATGCCTAAGGTGCGAGAGTTGGCAGGTCTACTGTTTATATTTTGCCTGCTTTTGGTGTGTTTTCTTATTAGGAGGTGCCTTTTCTTATCAGGAGTTATTGCCTTAAAGCCCCATTCTTTATAATGAACCCCATATCTTTCGTCAGACAGTTATAAATAGAACAAGTTGAATCCATCGTGAAGATATTATGCATAGGGTATAGGAAAGTCCTAGCACACAGTGAAAAATGAAGGAGCATAATTTCTAACACTGATGTTTTACACAAAGTTGGATTTGCCACCGTTTTCGTTGATACGCGGCTTTCAAAAACAAAACACCTGCAGAAACGTTTACAAAATTTCCGTCAATCCACCAATCACAGCCCGCTAGCATGACTTAAAAAGGTCTGAAGGTCACACTAGTGGCTGTGATTGGTGGATTTCGATCCGATCCATCAATAACACGCAAGACTGATGGAAATTTTGGAAACTTTTCTGCGGATGTTTTGTTTTCCAAAGTCGCGTATCAACAAAAACGGTGGTAATTTTCAAATGATATAATTTTTAAAGTGAAATGTTTATTTTGTGGGTTTTACAGGTCTTAGCTGAAAGAGAATGGGAACTTGCTTCTTTGAGGAAACATACAGAAGACATATTTCACTTGTTATATCCTGAAGAGCCACAGTTGAAAATCTCAGGCTTACAAAATGAGTTTCACTTTGATTTACCACTGGGTTACAAAGTAGACGAGGCGTTGATTGACACAGGACTTGTATTTGTGAAAGAGAAAGAAGTCAGCCTCGTGGAATCACTAAGGTTGGAAATCTGAATAAATTAATAGTTATTTACAAAATTTCCAAACTATTAGCAGACATGAAAAAACTTTGAGGTAGAAACATGGTCACACTTTTTTTCTATTAAGCTCTCTTTTGTATCACACTGACTAGAACTTCTTTTGTATTCACAACTTAAGATGGATGTTGGTCATCCAAAACATGTATTGCAAACTTAAAACTGTGTGTTTCTACCTCAAAATAATTATTACTGTAGAGTAGTGGGTCCACAGTATGGGACTACTGTCTTATTAGTACCATTTGTGGTTGGACAAGGAATGGCAAGGTTACAGTGTCAGCCTCGTATGAGTGTCCTAAAGAGACAAATGGGTATGTTCCAGAAAATGCAGGTATCCATACTCCCCCATGGAGGGTTTTTTGTTGCCCCTCCCTCCCCCCCTCCCCTGTATCCCTCTGGAGATTTGAGTTTTGGTGTATACTTTCCTTAGACACTTTTGGCCCTTGAGACTCCCTCCCTACTAAAATGTTCCAGTAACCCTCCTTGGGGTAGGTATGTGTATATTTTCTAGAACCACACACTAAAGATCATTATGCTCATCGCATTATACTGCTTTCTGTATTTTTCATTCCTCTGGATGAAATTTCCATTGCTTTCAATTCAATTTTGAGAGTTTTCTGTTGAGGATACTGTCTTAATACCTTGTACTAATCTATCAAAAAATATAATCATTAGGGCTTGTTTCTCAAGCATTTGTTCTTCTTTGCGTGTAATTTTTGTTATCACTGTCTTGATGTCATTTCCATTTTCAGCCAACCAGCTGAAACTAACTCAAATAGAGATACATGTCAATATGTCAACCAAAGTGATAGGAAGTCAAGGGATGACTCTACTCAACCTTCACCAAGAAAGAGAAAAAAAATTGTGAAGAAAACTTCTGGACTGATGAAAATTCCAACCAGTCAACCGGATGGAATTACAGAAATCTCCTCTAGTAACCGGGTGACGTCAACAACTAGCCCAATAGTGGCAGAGCAAGGTAAATTCAAGCCCTTGTGGAAACCTTTAAAGGATTTTCAAAGATCTTTGCAGAGATTTTTGACGAATATTATTTATCAGTCAGAATATCGAGGTTAACTAAGGATATGACCAAGAACGATCCTCAAGAATCGTCAGAATTATTGCAAACATTCTTAAATTCTTAATGTGCAGATACAACAATACACTGGAATTAAATACACAATGACTCATTGAGGTGCCTGGGTCTTTCTTGCCTGTGAGACCTAGTAGACCGTCACAACTCCTGTACTGAGGTGCTGGAAATTTTGTATTTTTTACAAAGTTGTAACATGTAATTTATATGAAACATGCTCCAGCTCTGGCTTATAGCAGAAGATATGCATATGGTTTGTAGTTCTCGCTACATAATGCCTAGACATTGCCTGAAATTTCTGTCTTGATTGGTATTTAATCATGATAAACAAGTCTATAACTCTTGTAACTTTAAAATATTTTTTGTTGTGTCCCCTGCATTGTGATAGACATTTGGTCAATATGGTTCTTTTATCTTGGTCATCCCCACTCAAAATAGCAATTTTTCATTCTGATTAATAATAATAATACTTGGTTGGGGCACAGTTAGACTTTCAGAAAAGTCCCTCATCTTGTTTATTTATTACCCACTGGACAAAGAACTTTCCATACTTGATTGGTGCCAATCAAGTGAGACAACTCACCATGACTTAATCATCTCTTGCTCAGCGTCCACGTGGTCTTAAACATAAAAGCTTGCTTTGCTCGCTTAGCTTTTCTACCCTGAAAATCATGAGGTCAACTTTTGGCAAGTCTAGAGCACGGTCAGTATTACCAGATACAAATACTGCAAATGGTTTCTTGCCTAGGAACATAAGAACTTTACACATTCAAGTCATGGGCAATAACTCAAGCCTAAATTTGAACAACAATACCTCACATTCATGTGAAAAATCCTTTTTCTGGAAACATAAGCACAAGGTTAAGGATGTATTAAGCATTGTTATTCAAATTTAGTTTTCATTTATGCAAAGCGTCGATTGTTTGGCCCTGTTGCTCACCCTACATTTAATTAATCTATGCACCATAGTGTTCTTTAAATCAATATTCACTGATTAAAGAAATAGAGTAATTGATCTTTAATTGCCTCATATGCTTTTAGAGGCAAGTTTGATGCCTCAGATTGTGGAGAAAATATCAGAAGATTCAGAAGTTGATGTTGAGGTATGTTAAGAGTTGATCGTACACTTAATTGAGTCCTTTCCTTCGTCAGGTACAAATTTCCTCTTCTGTTAGGCTGTGAATGAGCTCCCTAGTCAAGTAAGGTAAAATAAACTGACGAGTGGAGCAAGTTGACCACAGTCACTCAGCTCACTGATTTCTTTTCACCCTATACCCCACTAAGGGAGACTGTTCACAGCCTTTTCTCACTCAGAGCAAAATACTTTAATTAGCTAAATATTATTTCCTCTGTTTTGGTTTGTTTCCCATTTGCTTATCCCCCTATGTTTATGATCATGAATTTATTTTATTATGAGATGTAAAGAGAAAGCAAGCGGGCAGGGGTAGCAGAGAGTGGCCACTTTCAGCTTGGGTCGCTTGTTTAACTTTTTTGTCTTCACCATGATGGTCACAAGTGAATGTATGCATTGCAAGCAAGTTTGCTTCAGTTGATGCTCACGTGTCTCTGATACAGTTCTTTTGCCATTCTAGAGTGTGGATGACTCAGCGGCACCTCAAGCTTTACAGCAAGCATCAAGTAACATTGTGATGAATAGCAAAGCTAATGGGAGGAAAACAAGCCAACAGCTTGTACGTAAAGCAAGAAAAATGAAAAACAAGACTAAAAACTCAACTAAACACACAACGAGAAGCAACCAGTGAGTTGGAAACTATGATTTTGAAACTAGGGATGGTCACCGCATTCAAATGCTACTTATGTTGTAATTGTGGTACAGTATGTAGGCCATCCTCCTCCAAATTTGAATGGTTACCAGAGGTTTAAGGATTTACAGTGTGTTAATTAATAACACTACATTAGATAAGCTGCTTACACGTAACAGACAAATCAATTTGTTTTGTGTGAGTGGCCCTTTGTGTCCCATTCAGGGACAGAGACTGGAGATCAGTACTAGTGGTGAGCTGATGAGCCACTTGGCTCATTAATACAGACTAACTTTACAAAGGTTATATTGGAAATTCTGTTGGGTGAGGAGGGGGTTCAAAATTTCCAGTGGTGTTGGGGTGGGGTGGGTTTTAAACAAAAACAAAACCCTTTTGTTTATGTAGTATGTGTTTTTCTGGAAGAACAGATTCATGAGAATTATCACTGAAACTTTGACAGAATAATTATGTCAAATTAATATTCTATATTATTATATGGCTCTGTCTCACAAGGACTGGGAACTACCAAATTCATGAATTTGATTGGCCGAGATGGATATTGACCGAGGTCTAGATTTTCCCATCTAGACCAGCATCCAAACCAGTGACGTTTTGAAGTGAAAAAGTTGCAAACTAGATGCAAATTATTGACTGTTTTCATCAAACAATATTTATTTTTTGTGAGTGCAAAAAAGCTGATGAGGAAAAAAAAAAGTAAAGAGAGGACAAGCAAACTTTGGAAGAATTAAATTCAGCTCATCGCTGTGCGCAAGCAAAATGTAAATTAGTACAACCCAGTTACATTAAACGAATTAAATTGTTCTTGTTTTTGCCATATAATAAACATTTTATTAACCAAGCTAAGTTGGTCTGTATGGGAGAATCTTGAATGGCTATGGTTATTTTTGGGTCAGTTCTCCAATAAATTATAGTTGAGAGATATACTACTCAATGTCAGTGGACCTATCCTTAAATAAATTTAATTATAACATAGATAGGACCCTGCGCAAAAAAATCTATGTTTTATCAGAGTATAAAACATAGAAAAAGTGTGTTTTATTGTTTTGCCCGTGTAAAATCTATATCATAAAGCAAATGAAGAAGCCTAAGCCGTGTATTACACTGTGATAAAACACTCCAGTCATTCGAGAACACTCAAGAAATGTAGCAAACACTCGCCTGTGGCTCGTGCTTTCTACATTTCCCTCATATTCTCAAATTCCTGTTGTGTTTTATCACAGTGTAATACACGGCTTAGGCTTCTTTATTTGTTAAATAGTATGTGATAAATCGATGTCATTATTTCGATTTTTTTCACTAGCAGCATAAGTCAGGAGTAGATCTATGGTGTAGAGTCAAATTTTTGCACCTTTGGCTCAAGGAATATATCATTACTTTTGGATGGGTAAGGGTAATTTTCTAGGGCATGAAATGTTTTTCTCACCTTGGGCATGACTTTTTTGGTGGGCTGGAAAGCCACTTATGTCCAGAAATGCAGCCCAATTCGATTCACTGCACCTTATGAATAAGCATCATCAAGTGTCATTTTCATATTACTTCATATTTGACAGAATTATGTGTGTTTTGGTCACTTTAAAGCTGATTTCCAGTCCGTGATGCGCAGTCTCAGCGCTCGAATGTTTGTGAGTCTCACAAACATTAGGCAAATCGATGTTATTCGTTACGAACTGTTACCTTATCTTTGAGGTGCATTTAAATTATTTTTCCAACAGTTTCCTTGAGTTTTACAGCTTTGAAGTTTTTTCAAATTTACTTCGTGTAAGTATATGCGAAATGCTACATTTTGTGAGGTCTTTACATGAAACAAAACAAAAGTCATAAACAAACTCTCGAGAGTGCACAGAACGGACTGGAAATTCATCTTAAAGGAAAGAGGACACTTTGTGATTCTTGTCATAAAGAGCATGCATCTCATTAACCTGCATTTCTGGACATATCTCGTTTTTGCTGGGCATGCGTAATTTTGTTTTATTTTGGGAAATTATCCAACCCCCCGCCCCTCTCACCCCAACAAAATAATGAGGTGTCCCTTTGGCATAATTTTGAGCTTGTCACGCAAACTTCGAAGATTGCATGACGATCCCTCAGGCAGCTAAAATGGCGTGTATCAGCCGAGGAGTCAGAGAGATTATTTTGCAAAAGAAAGCAATTTTCTATATATTTGATAAAGGCTGAAAAATCAATACTCTTCCAAGAAAATTACCGGAGATCGATGAAAAACTAGGCCCGCCCCCCTTTCGTGATTTGCCGAGACGTGTCAATTATCGTCCCATGCAACTTACAATTTGACAGGGGCAGCAAGTCAAGGAATACCTTTCCGGGAGTGGCTTTGAGCGTGGAAAATGCTCGAAGTAGGGTAGGAAATTAGCTTAAGAAATCACGAGTGCATTGTTAAGTGGGCGTCTGAGACTGGAGGGTGTGAACTTCGAACTCCTTGAGTTTCGCCCGTCGACTATTGCACCTGGTACGTAAAAGCGCGATGTCCTGCCAAGGCATCTCGACAGATCACGCACTTTTAGAATAAACAAACAGCAACGTGGATGCGAACTACCTGGAGTTTGACGAGAAAAGTGCCATGGAGATAATCACGGCGACTCGATGGATTGTTTTATTATTGTTCTGGGCGTGTTGTGGTTTCGATAGCTGTCGTGTTGTTGTTGGAGCCGATGAAACTCAAAGCACACGCGACGATGTGCAGTTCTGTCCGTATTTCAAGAATCGGGGCCCGTCCAAACAGGAAAATCTAAGAAATTGCAGCTGGTATAAAGAGAATTCATGTTGTCACGACGAGGAAATCGAGTTTGCGTTTCGACAGTTAACACCACTTGCTGGAGCGAGCAGCGATTGTGCTCAATACATGAACTACCTGTATTGCTACATTTGTGCTCCGAATCAAAACTCATTCTTCAAGGACTTCACTTTGACTGTTTGTGAGGAATTCTGCGATCGAATCTACAGCGCGTGCAAGAACGCCGTTTTGAAGGGAAGAAAAATCAAACATATGTACCAAAGTGGCAAGGAATTCTGCAAAGCGCGCCGCTTCGAAACTGAGAAAGAAGCTGACGGGAGGTGCTTCACGTTCGATTCTCAGTCAGGAACGAAAAGTACGTCCCAAAAATTTATCGTAAATAATGTGCCGTTAACTGTGTTGGGAATGTTTACTATATTCGCGAAGTACTATGTTTTGTTTTGATCACTGCGTCACGCTACATAGCAATTACCCGTGGTACAAGAACTACACTGAAGTAGCAAGCTTTAAGTCCCCAACTGTTTGTGGATTTTAGGCTACGTGCATTTTGCTATGAAAGCGTAATGTAAAAATGTACGACGCAATATTTTCCCATCGATCGGCTTTGAAAAAGGTTATAATTGATGGCGAGGGAATCGCAAAATGGTTGTTTATTTCTGTGAACATTTCATTTCAGAAAGAAACGATTTCGAAAGGTGCATGTAGAAAATTGTCCAAGGTTTCACCACGCAAGAAGCTTTCAATTAAGCCATTTCAGTTAGGAACAGACAAACAAAAGATTCGCTGCTATGCTAATTTATCGACTTTATTCATATTCAGTGCAAAATCATTCATTATTTCTGGAGACATGATAAACAATATTGACAATGAAATGTACATTTCGCTACGGAAAATATGATGAAACCAGAGGCCAGCCTCATGCGCTAAAAATCATGAAGTACAACTTATTAAAAACTGTGAATAATTACAAAAAGACAGGAAATGAAGTGCAATAAAGTTTTATTTGCTAAATTATTAAATTTCATCCTCATGTCAGCAAAGTCCGCTTTAAACTATGAACGCCTTTACACCAAAATTTGAAAATATTTATCATTTTATTCAATCCTCCTAGCCAGTAGTCACATGTCATGCACGCATTAGCAAAGAATCTCAAACTTAATTATTGTTATGAACAGATGTCTTTGCATGTAAACATGGTTATTTTAAATAAGACAGATCAGATGACACTGTCGTTTTAAAACTGTTGTCATCATCTGTAACAATAATTATATTTGATTACTGTCTAGCCAATAAAGTAGCTGAGATTTTATATGGAAATCACTTTTCCCTTTGTATGGGTGATGACACTTATTTTGATGCGGCCCTATTCTGTATCACAGTTTTTCTAAAAATAATGTCATAGAATTTGTTTACTGCCCAAGGGGTGTCCCTTTGAAGAGTAAAATTGTCTGGCGTTAGACAGTAAAATCATCTGACATTAGGCAGAGTAAAATCTATAAGTGTGTCTCGGGCAGCAACGGGTTAACAACTATTGTTTGCAAATAGATGTGCTATTTCTGAGGTCATTTCATGGTTTTTCAGAACTTTAAACTGAGTGACACTAAAATGTTATCCAAAGCATCAGGGATGCCAAAAGAATAAAATGAACAAAAAAATGCAATAAGTATTACATTTCACCATCTGAAGACATCATGTTGGCTGACAATTGGCATACTTTATTCTTTGCAAAATCATTGATTATTTTTGGTTGCTGTAGCAACGTTTTAAGAATACTGTATGGGTGTATATAAAGGTAATGGACGTATCTGGTTATTGTTGCATTTATTTTACAAGTGTATAAATTCATTTATTACTTTCATTGTGAATTATGGTAAACATCATGCTGAGTAGAAGTATGCACAAATAATCCCAGCAATGTCTGATAGTATGAGTGCAATTTTTTTTCATAAAAGGTCACAATTTTATGAAGAAATTAAACTTTAAATGACTTGTCAAATGTTGTAAGTTGCTAGTTCCCTTAATCTATTATCTTTGTAATCACTTGGTGAAGTGCAATTTTCTCTTTCTGCCACAGCAAATCTCTTTCTCCCTTTTTACTGTTATGTTTTTCCTTAAAATATTTATTGTTTGGGGAATTTGGTCTCTCATCAATACATTTAAAATAGCAATAGTATACTACAGCAGAACACATGTGGGAAAGCTGTCATTCTGATTTCATGCCCACTTTACAGTGAAAGCCCTTCCTATCAAAATGGACCCACCGCTCTCTTTGTTTTCCTTTCTAATCACAAGTTATTTTAGGTCAATTTTCACTTGAGTGCCCCATGTAATTTACATTTGACACATTGTATTGATTTACATTACTGCGCTAAGAAAATTGACTAACAAAACTTGTGCCTCTTTGTCATGGAAAAACCAAAACCAATTGTGACTGGCTCAGACATGTTTTCAACCCTTTTTGTCGGCTACATGTATCTTCTTCAAGTTTTGATTAATCCTCTGGATTTCCTGGGTCCTTAGGTATATTTGGGCTGAATGATTACCTTCAACACACATTGAAAACTCAACCTTACAAATCAAACAAGACATATAAGTATAAATATATTATAACTTGTTTCAGGTTATAAATAAACTGGTTTAGAACAGTGATGTTACCAGGCAAAAGAAAGCACTTGGTCTCTTCCTAGCCCAGGGCTACAGTCAATCTTCACATTTAGCCTAGATATCTGACAGGCAATATTTTAGAGCCTTAGTTAAATTTATTCAGTCAGACTTATATTGAAAGGGTATCTTCAACACCAACAAATCAAGACAGATTTTACCTTCAGTTAAGTGATCGATTTTAGTTTATTTTTACTTATCAATCATCACATGCACTCTGCTGATTAAGTAGTTCTTCTGTTTGCAGCGTTGTCATCATTGTACTGTCTGACATATTCTGGTAAAATTATTATACTGTCATGACCAGATCAAAGAAAGATTGTTGAAATATGTTAATTTATTGACCCTTTTGGTAACATCGGGAATCAGAATATTTATTGGCACTTATTCAAAGGAATCTAACTTTTACCGACTGTATAGCAAAGTTTTATTGTCAGGGGAAAATAGTTTGAATATTTCCCATATTTGAATGTTTAATTGATTTATCCATCTTTGAATGTCCTACAAATTGACCACAGAAAGAATAACCTCTTTACTCCATTGTCATAATTCTGATCTACGCATTCAGAACACTAAGTGAACATCAAACATTTTGTCACGTGTAAAAATAAACAAATGATGAATTTTATTACACAGACTGTCAAACAAATCAACATTCCGATTGCAAACAAATCATAATCAACAATATATTAAAATACAGTATTTTATATTTTAATTCCTCTCACAAGTGGGTTTTACACTTGACATGATTCAAAGGCAAACTTAGAATGACATTTTCTCCTACCCTGATGCCATGATTTTGAGAACAGTTGCCTTTCCAACGGTAGACTGAAAGGGTGAAAACATAGAGGAGAATTTAGTCAATTTATAATGACTTGATGCAAAAAGGTTGTAGATGTAGAATGCATACACAGACAGATTTTCAAAACAGGTGTCAAATCAAACAATTTGTTACTGACAACCTTGGCCTAATTATTTCGTGCTATCAAGTTAATAAGAGTTGCAGAAAAATTAAGGCACAGTTTGTAGTATTTTGTTCCCATATATCCATTACCATCCTTGACAAAGCTCCCATTCCACCAGGTGATGGGCTATATCAACTGTTGTTTGAGGGTAATAATGTTTCAGTTAAAGCTGGCCACCACTCACCTCCCTCCCTTCCCACTAACTGGATACAAATGACAAGAGATAAATCAATTGGGTTTTGAAAACAGCATATCTCCACATGAAAGAGACCACTTAAACTTTTACCAGCCACACAAAATTTGACTGAGGTTTGACTGTATACACACACAGTACGGAAAAAAAATTGTATTAAACACGATTAAAAGATTTCAGCCTAAATAAACATGCATCGATCTATTGTCCAGATTCAGCACAACATCTCAATAAGTAGAGACAATGCTCACCTTAAGTTGCTAGTTTATAAACTTTCATGCAGATACAGCACAGCACTAATGGCAGCAAACCATAAAACACACAATGCTGGGACATTCACCAGAGCTGAACTCTCGATTTTCTTATCGTAACTAAAGCAATTTAAGCCGCTCGTATCACCCACGAAAAACTTCCTCGCTTGACAAAACTCTCTTCCAGATTTGAACAGCCCTTTGATCTTCATTCCCTTGAGTTTTGCTTCACCGCAGGCGGCGAACCATTTGTCACAGAAATCCTCGCACACGGTTAATCTCTCGTCGTCGTAGAAAAAATTCTGGTCCGGTGCACAGACGTAACACATGAGGAAATTTGTGTATCGTGAGCATTTGTCGCTCGCGCCAAGCAGTGGAAGAACTTGTGGAAATATAAGGTCTAGTTCGGTTTGAAGACAGCAAGCGTTTTCGTTGTACCAGGTACAGTTTTTTAGGCTTGGCTGAGGCGCCGGAGCTCGATTTTTGAAATACGGACAGTAGTTTTCAGTTGTGGTAATCTTCGTTACCTCACCGCTATTGGTGATTGTAACAATAACTAGCACGAAAATCACGGACATTCTTGAAAATTTTCCCATGTTTAAGAACGCTATGGATATTTTGTAAAGGTCACATCCAAGGCTAATTTTATGGAATACGATACTGCTAGCTTGCTGTAAAATACAAATTGATGTTTTTTTCTTAATATTAAACCGCATAGGGAAAAGTAAACAGATATAAATTATGCAAAGTAAACATGTCACGAGAAGAGGTGTCAAAACGATGCCCTCTGGGACCAGGGTAATGAACTTATCACCCGAAGTAAGGAAATTAGAATCACAAAACATCGTCCCAAAAGGAATTATATTGAAAGGATGAAATTATATTAAGGAAGGAAAAAGAAATAGAACTCACAAAGGATGTACGATCGCGACATGGGAAAAGTGTGAAGTGTGTATTCAAATCTTGGAATCCAACAGAATACTGTACATGTAGCACGACCGAAATGCGGTGACAAGGCTGCGAAAAGTACGTATTTTTCCTCAACGTTTCTGGCGTTTCCTGTATGGACAATCCTTGAACAAAAATAGTCCAAGTGCAGATCTATGGGTATTTTCAATCGTGTTGTTGTCGAGTACTTCCCATAGGCGTACGGGCACCCTCGGACTTGGGGGGGCGGTGACCTTATTGCCCGAAAAAAAATACAAAATGCCCGAAAGTGTCAGTTGTATATACGTACTCAAATCGCAGTAAAAACAAAAACGTTCCCAATTCTTACGTCTAATGAAACTGTTATCATTACGGAAACACAGCCGAATTCCGATTTTTTGGAACATCCAAGGGAACTGATGAAAATTGCTTTTAAAAATCGGCCGGACAGTTCGCGAAATTATGGCGTTTGAGTGAGGAGAGGGAAACGACTTTTGGTTTGAGTTATGGGAAGGATCGAAAAAATAAGGGTTCGAGAAATCAGGATTCCACTGTAGTTATTTTGAAACATTGCA
>JAHPZR010005110.1:30000-32500 GCA_019787425.1 Platygyra sinensis
AGCCTGGGAGAGAGACAACTGCTAGAGATTCCCTGTTCCTCGTTCACCGTTCCTTCATTCCCCGTTCCCTGTTTTAGAACTAGCCCCATAATCTATCGCATGACTCATGCTTGGGTAGACACGAAACGGAAATTAATGTTTCAAGGTTCGTAAGCAGAATGTAAATTTCAATGTTAAAACAGGTTAAAAACACCCTTTTGTAGCAGACACGGTCATACAACATACGACATTTCTAAAATCTGAAAGTCATCGTTAATATCACAGTTTGGTATTTCCTGAGGAAGCCTAAAACTATTCGTTTACCTCTGCAAGCAATAATGAGTAGCAGAACACTGATAGAGGTGTTTGGTCATATCGTGTACAGTTTTACACGAGGAGTCACTGAGCACTACAACCCACAAGAACCTGAATACACGGCAGAGTCTTTTGGCTACGATCCTCTACAAAGCACAGGTCGAGAATGGTATTATCATCCTGTTGACGAGCTTATTTATCAAGAATACAGCGACAGAAAAGCCACAAGCTTGGGCCATTTAGCGTCTAGCCATCTTGATATAAGGGTTGTAAACGCGAGTTCAATAGAGGAAAACGAAGAAACACAGGAAGATCAACGAGATGAAGATAGAGCAATGGCTTGGAAGCGACTCAGACCATCCGCTCTCCGAACAGTTTGTAAATCAATGTACATTGGAGCTTTGATTTCTTTACTAACTGCCACCATCATAGGTTCAGTATACATGTTGATCTACTACTTGTGTAATAAAACACTAAACAACTGTGAACTTCACCCAAAGGAGTCCATTCCATTAAATGTACAATGGACGAGATCGATTTCTACTGTGATAAGCTGTTCTATTTTACACTTTTTCTCCTTTGTGATTATCCTATTTCTTTTTCGTTCATATCAGTTAATGGGCGTGAAGACGAAACTGATGTTGGTTTCCTGCTTTGGAGGTTGTTTGCAAGCATTTTATTTCATAGCTCTGCAAGCACTGGGAATATCACATTCCAAACCATCTTTATTACAACTGATTCCAGCCAACGTTATCATTGCTATTAGTCTATGTTTTCAAGTTTATTTTCTAACAAATCATTTCTGTGTACGACAGACAAGGAGAAGTCACGTCAAGTTTTTCTTTCAAATAACAGTTGCCTTTATTTCTCTTTTAATTCTTGCCATTGCTGTGGCTCAAATTATTTACCCAGCGTATAACAAACAAGCCAAGGATGGTAAACTTGTAATCGCACTCTTCTCTCCTCTCATTGGAGTACTTCTCAAAGTAATCTCGCGAGTTTGTGTCCAGCGGTTATATTCCAAAAGTATTTATCCGGGATATTCCTATGTCTTACTAACACCGCTGTATTGTTGCTCAGCGGTTCTTTTTCGAGTTTTACAAGCGGATCTTGGCAGTTTGCAATCTATTGCTCTTCTTGGAATAATTCACGGCGCTGCAGAAGTCATAGAACGAAGTACCATGGTTGTCATTGATCACATTTGTCATGTGATTTGGAAAAGAACATCAGCTCCTTGGGGAAGTTTTCGTACTCCTCGCTGTGAGAGACTAATGGCTGATATCGCTATCATGAGCATGTTGTATGAATCAACTGCTATAGTGTCTGTTAACGGTTTTTTGTTCTTGTATCAATTTATGTACTTAAAAGACGATTTATTTTTAAACTTGCTGCAGACGTTTGGCGTCGCAACTTCAGTTCAACTGGTGATCGAGTGGTTTTTCACCAGCGTCTCTCTAGCAATCGAGACTCGCTATCAGAATATAGCTGTCATGGCTGTTTGGCGAACACGATGGAAAAGACACATTTTAGTAGCAACTATAACTTCTGCTGTAGTAGCGTTATGGAGCACCAAATACCTTTTACCAATTGTACATGATCGCTTTGACAAGTTCTCAAATCAGACTTGTAAAATGCCTTTTACTTAAAGCAACTATGCTTAAAGTTAGAGAAACGCTCGAACAAAATCATTACTATAGTGCAGCACAAAACATCTCATTTGATTCACGCCTGAAAAACATGAATTTCACCTGAATTTAATATGGTTACCACCGTTTTCGTTGATACGCGACTTTGGAAAACAAAACACCCGCGGGAACGTTTCCAAAATTTCCGTCAGTCTTGCGTGTTATCGACTGATCGGATCGAAATCCACCAATCACAGCCACTAGTGTGACCTTCTTACCTTCTTTACATCATCCTAGCGGGCTGTGATTGGTGGATTTCGATCCGATCTGTCGATAACATGTATGATTGACGGAAATGTTGGAACCGTTTCCGCGGGTGTTTTGTTTTCAAAAGTCGCGTATCAACGAAAACGGTGGTAAGTCTTCTCGTCCGAAACATTTCATTTAAGAGGAAATCACAATATGACATGTTTAGCCCCTATAAACATAACAAGGTGAAGGAAAAACTACTGAGTTCTGCCATCATCAGATGAACATCAAGGCTCTAAAACAATGTAATGACATCAAATACAAACCAACCA